>JAYMGU010000926.1:0-26000 GCA_036178185.1 Liparis tanakae | reverse complement strand
TATCAATAGCAGTTGTCGTCAAAAATGGGGAAACTAGTTATAGACAACTAAATATTGGAAAGCTGCTAGACTAGTAAAGTAATACTTAGAAATACTAATACTACTTAGTACTAATTAATTCTGAGTATTCTCAGAAATATCTCAGTTTCTTTTACTAATCTTATGGTGAAGGGAGCTCGGCATTTGGCAGTGTTTGAAAAGACAATACTCTTAAAATGTAAACTATGCAACACTCCCAGTTCTCATGAACAAACCTGATTCACTCGCACTGAAAGTGGAATCTGGTTCCATGAAAGAGGAGCTTCATAACTGAAGGTTCTGTCTCCCATTATACTTTGTATGACTCTGGGAACCACAAGTAGCCCCGCATTTAGTGAGTGCAGCTCTCTTTCGGGGCAATATGGTACTACAAGCAAGCCCCAAGGGACCATATATGGTCCTTTTTAAAAGAAAATATTAAACTGTGTGAAACATTACAATAATCATGAACAAATATATTGATGCTACACATCAAATTAATCAAGATAACCTAGGCTACAATAATTAGTCAGCCATTTCAACACCAACTAAAATAGTTATTAAAATATCAATCATAATTTTCCCACTCGGCATGTTTCCGGAACTAGCAACCTGTAGCTTGGTGCTATCAGAAAAAAAAGATGTCAAAAAGCTCCACATATATTCCAAATATGTTTACCAAATCCCTCTGCTCCAAAGCATTACTGAGATATTAACCAAAGAACACAGCAACATGAATCGATCCATTGCTTATGAATATTGCAAATATTGCTTATTTTTTTGCCAAATACTGAACACCATAAGTGTATTGAACACCATAAATAATATACAAGTGAAATATAAGGTTTGGTACATGAGAAAATGCAAATGGGGTTAGGGTTAGGGTTAGTTAAAAAACAATTCGCCTGAATTCTCTCTGTACTAAACCCTCTCTAACTTTGTTCTGCTTCTCTTTTTCAAAGTCAAACTTTGCAGAGGGAAGGTTTACATATTGTGTTATGATTTTGGAGGGAGTAAGACCTTAGTGAGACATCATTTCAAAGAGATAATCATCCTGAAAGTGGGGTTTTTTTATATTCGGACTTGAAACTTCTATTTTTGCTGTGTTTCAATATTGATTTACTCTTAACCAGTAACATATCTACACATCTAAACAAAATCTCACATGGGTTGCCTTTATTATAACACCAACATTATTCAAATAGCCCTTGTGGTTGCAGAGATACACCCTTTTTAGGTTGGGTATGCAATTTCGAGCAGAATCCTGCCTTGGGGCTTAAAGGGTTAAGAAATGTTGGTGAAGCCAGTGCATAGCAGCTAATACAGGAGAACGTTTATGTATTTTCTTGTTGTTAGTACACAAGTTGCAGCATTCTCGATCAACAGGAGGTATTAAAGAGACTTGCAGTAATCTAGTCTGGAAGTAAGAAACCTGTTTTTCTGCATCACTTGGAGACTGGATGTGCCTGTTTTTTTCAAATGTTACCTATGTAAAAAGAAATAGGCCGTCTATGAGTTTTGTTTTCATTTGGAAGTTAAATAAAAGTCCTAATCAAAGATAAAGCCAAGATTGTTTACACTGTTGTTGGATGTTAGGGCAATACCGTCTACACAAACTACATTATTAGATAATTGATTCATCGGGTGTTCTGGGCCCAGTAAAATAAATGTAGTTTGTCTGAGTTTAACATCAAGAAGTTGCAGGTCATCCACGTTATTATGTCTCTAAAGACATAGTTGGAGTTTAATGAGCTGGTTGGTTTCTTCCAACCATCAATGAAAGTTAATGGAGTGTTTTCTGATAATATTTTCATAAAGGAAGCATCCATCCATCATCAATACCGCTTATCCTCATTAGGGTCGCGGGGGCGCTGGAGCCTATCCCAGCTGACAAAGGATAAAGAAAGCATATGTAAGTTAAATAACGTTGATCTGATATTCAAAGTGGCTCCAAGGACTAGGACTGTCAACAACACTTCTCCATGGATGACAGACGCTGTTTACTCTTTAAGACACAGGATAGAACGGCTATGGAAAGTGCTTTGCACATATCTGAAAGATCTCAGAATTTCTTTTAATCTTGTCGTAAAGGAAGCTACAACTGCTCATTTTGAGAACTTAACCTTTTCCTCAGAGAGAAATCTTTAGATTTGGTTTGACACAATTAACTTGATTATTTCACCGTCACATCACAATGTTTAGAATGAATCCACAATTTCACTGCTGGTAACAAAAACATATCATAGTTGCAGAAAAACTTTGACTTCAGAGGCATTATAAATAATTGACTCTGACAATCGTTCACGCTGATATTGATGTTGGTGGTTACTTTTAAGTTGGAGGTGAATTCAGAAACGTTTTTCTCTGGCTCCCTGGCAATATTTGAATAGACATGAATCTCAAAATATAAAATATACAACACTCCAATTTTTCATGAACAAACCTGATTCAGTCGCACAACAACAGTTAAGACTGATTGCCGGACGCTATTCTGAAATGTTATTATAGGAAATAACACAGCAGTTTTATTGTGTGTTAAAATAAATTGTGGTTTAGTTAAAGCTCCTGACATTAAACACATGCTCATATTATTTCTTTTTACCCACCAAAATTGCAAAACATCACACGAGAGACAACGTACATTCTTAAAAGATTGTGTATTCTGATCATTGTAAAGTTTCTGACAGAATTGTATAGACAACAAAAAACTCACAAAATTGCACAACATATATGAATACACTTTATATCAATAAGTACATTGACAGTGCAATGTTTAGACTTACATGCCATATATATCATGATCATTAAAACATTTTTGTCTATGTATTTTTTTCGTGGTTGCATTATGCAGAGCAACATGAGCTATATTGTCTTCCGTCATTATATTGAACCCGTTTTACCTTTACAATATAATCTCTGGTATTGCTATGCAATGTTATGTTATGCCATGGTGTGAAGTGAAACCTTATCCCGATATCTAGAAGTATTTATTCCAGTCCATTGAAATCTAGAGCCCAAACTGTATTCAGACAATGGTGAGAGTGATTTAATGGTTTTACTTGGTCCTGGACATTCCCATCCAGAAATGTGTTCAGATCGACAGATACTACTAATCCACTATAATAAATATGTGCAGTAAATACAAAGTTACATTTCATATAAGGTTCATAGCTTTACAAGACTTGTATTATTACCGACAACAAAGTAATTTTTCATGCCAGTGATGGCAAGCATGCAATAATGCCAATTCAAACAGGAACGATGAAGCTATTGTTGGCTTGAGAGGATCCATGACATCAGCACAAGGAAGGATGCAGTGATAAGACTGAATTTGTGGTTTACTTGAAACCTCTGTAAAGTTTGAGAAAAGAAAACAAAACATTGATTTGAAAAAGAAAACAACAACCCTATAATATCAACACAAATTGGTTGTATTAAATATTGCTTACGTGTGCCATCCACAGAAATGGAGGTGGGGTCAATGCTGAAGGCTGAGATGTTTGAAGCTGCTCCAACCAAAACATTTCCAATCTGAGTGCCATCAGGAGCAGATGTTGATGAAAATTTAAGGCCTACGGTTTGAATGATTGATCCCTCACTGAAAAGGAATTACACAATGTTATATTGTTTTAATCCTATACATTCATGATTAGTGCTATTAGGATTTTATCACCTCAAAATGAACAAATTACCTGAATGAATTCACCGTGATTGTGCGGAATGAAGAAAAAGCATCTTTGTAGAAAGGTCCAAGCTGCAAAAATACAAAACAATCATTTATGACTATTAATACTACATTTATTTCATGTGCTTGTGATTCTTTACTTGTGCATTGTCTTTTTAATTCAAAGAACACTTCCGGTAGTAATATTCCTCTAATATTTTCAATGACTACCAGAAAATGAATTATCATTACATTTATTTCATTTGCTTGTATAATATAAATAAAATTGCCCTTTTATGTTGTCAATTATGAAACATGAAATGATCTATCATCTATTACTTACTGTTGACACTAGCAATGCAGCTCGCGTTTTAAACGCTGCAGATGTTGGAACCAGCAAGTCACTTGTGAATGTCTCCGATGGAGATCTGAAAGTCAATTCTGTTGTTATGACTGCTTCAGCAATTCTAGTGGCCACTGTAGTTGCAGCACTCTTAGCTGTAGTTGCAACATTGGCAGCTGTAGTTGCAACACTGGCAGCCGTAGTAACAACACTGGCAGCCGTAGTTGCAATACTGGCAGCTGTAGTGGCAACACTGGCAGCTGTAGTTGCAACACTGGCAGCTGTAGTTCCAGTGATGGTGGGGGATGCAGTTGTCAAATTTAAAGTAGTTGTTTCTTTATTAAAAACACACAAACAAATTATAAAATGAATAATGTACATAGAACAGATAATGTCACTGTGGACTTCTTGGTAATTCTGAGTTTGAATGCTCATTATCAAAGCATGAATTTGTACATGAGGAAAGGACACACACCAAGTTCTATACTCTAATAGATGAATTACAAATTGCATGCTACATAATTATTTTCATATACCACAGTGAAATGCAGGCTTATTGTTTACTTACCAAGTACAGTGATGGAGGCAGCATCAAGAGTGATGTTGAAGGTACTGTTTGGGTTAGACACAGCGGTAACTAAGGTTTTTGCAACATCTGCAGCCTGTGGGATTGCTTGAGTTGAATTGGTTTTAGCAAACACCACCCCGACCTTCGCAGTAGTCTGATTTGCTCGTGTTGTGGTGGAAGCTTGGCTGCATCATGAAAAGAAAATTAACAAATTTGATTTACATTAATAATAATTAGTGTTGTCATTCAATGATTTAAACATTGTGAATAAAATAAGTATGATTCTCGACATGGTAAATGTTACCTGAACTCAACCACATAAGACCGACTGAAGAGATCGCCATATTCCGCACTATAGATCTCATTATACTGTAGAAATAGAGAAAAAATAAGTCAGAAAACTTAAAATACATTAATCTACGAAATAACTGTAAAACTGCAAAAGCAGAAAACAGAAACATATTTAGAGTGAGAACGAACCACTTTAACGACTTTTTCCTCAAGCGCCTTGAATTCCGTGCTGGTTTTATCATTGAGTTCTTCAACAAATGGTTCTGCCAAATCTGTTGCAAGGACCACAACTGTAGCAGGAGCGACAAAAGTTGTTGTAGGCGTGGGAGTTGATGTTTCCGTGGTATTTGTTGATGTCACTGGAATCGGTGTAGGTGCCGCAGTTTTTGTGGGTGCCAGAGTTGTTGTAGGTTCCTCAATTGTTGTGGGTGCCACAGTTGTTATAGGTACCGCTGTTGTTGTCAGCGCTGGAGTGTTTTTTGGTGTGGAAGTTGTTGTAGGTGCCGCTGTTGTTGACGGTGCCGCAGTTGTTGTGGGCGCTGGAGTTGTTGTAGGTTCCCCAGATGTTACAGAAATGGAGGTGGTGTCAATGCTGAAGGCTGAGATTTTTGAAACTGCTGTGACCAAAACATTTCCAACCTGACTGTTATCAGGAGCAGATGTTGATGAAAACGCAATGTCCATGTTTTGAATGATTGATCCCTCACTGCAAAAGAAATTACAAAATATTATATTTTTTCATTCGTATACTTTCTTGATAAGTGCTCTTCGAATGTTATCATCTTAACATGAACAAATTACCTGAATGAATTCACGGTGATAGTGCGAAAAGAAGGAAACTTTTCTTTGTAGAAAGGTCCAAGCTGCAGAAATACAAGAAATTTCTTTCTTACTATATTTATTTCATTTGCTTGAGTTTCTTTACATGTGCATTGTCTTTGTAATTCACCGAACACTGCCGGTAGTAACAATGACTACCAGATAATTCATCTGTGTTCAATATTTTTTTCAATTTAAAAATAAACACTTGGAATAAAATGCACCTTTTTTGCTGTCAATTGTGAAACAAGAAACTATCCATCATGTATTACTTACTGTTGACTCTACCAATGTGGCTCGCTCTTTAAATGCTGCAGATGATGAATCTAGCAAGTCATTTGTAAATGTATCTTCTGGAGATCTGAAAGACATTTTCTTTTTTATGATTTCTTCAGCAGTTGTAGAGGTAAAAAAAGTAGTTGTAGACGCCACAGTTGTTGTAGGTCCTGCAGTTGTTGTAGGTGCTGCAGTTGTTGAAGGTGCCACATTTGTTGAAGGTGCCGCAGTTGTTCTAGGTGCTGCAGTTGTTGAAGGTGCCGCAGTAGTTGTCGGTATTGAAGATGTCGAAGTCACCGCAGTTGTTGAAGGTGCTGCAGTTGTTGTTGGCATTGGAGTTGTCAAAGTTACCACAGTTGTTGAAGTTGCCGCAGTAGTTGTCGGCATTGGAGTTGTCAAAGTCACCGCAGTTGTTGAAGGTGCTGCAGTTGTTGTAGGTGCTGCAGTTCTTGTAGGTGCTGCAGTATTTGAAGGTGTCGCAGTAGTTGAAGGTGTCGCAGTAGTTGAAGGTGTCGCAGTAGTTGTCGGCATTGGAGTTGTCGAAGTCACCGCAGTTGTTGAAGATGCTGCAGTTGTTGTAGGTGCTTCAGTTGTAGGTTCTGCAGTTGTTGTAGGTGCTGCAGTTGTTGAAGGTGCCGCAGTAGTTGTCGGCATTGGAGTTGTCGAAGTCACCGCAGTTGTTGAAGTGCTGCAGTTTTTGTACGTGCCGCAGTTGTTGTAGGTGCCATAGTTGTTGAAGGTGCTGCAGTTGTTGTAGGTGCCGCAGTTGTTGAAGGTGCCTCAGTTGTTGAAGGTGCCACAGTTGTTGTAGGTGCCACAGTTGTAGGTGCCGCAGTTGTTGCAGCTGCTGCAGTTGTTGAAGATGCCGCAGTTGTTGTAGGTGCCGCAGTTGTTGAAGGTTTAGCAGTTGTTGTTGTTGTAGCTGCTGCAGTTGTTGAAGGTGCCACAGTTGAAGATGCCGCAGTTGTTGTAGGTGCCGCAGTTGTTGAAGGTTTAGCAGTTGTTGTAGCTGCTGCAGTTGTTGAAGGTGCCACAGTTGTAGGTGCTGCAGTTGTTGTAGGTGCTGCAGTTGTTGAAGGTGCAGCAGTTGTTGTAGGTGCAACAGTTGTTGAAGGTGCCGCAGTTGTTGTAGGTGCCGCAGTAGTTGTAGGTGCCGCAGTTGTTGTAGGTGCCGCAGTTGTGGAAGGTGCCGCAGTTGTTGTAGGTGCCGCAGTTGTTGTAGGTGCCGCAGTTGTTGTAGGTGCCGCAGTTGTTGAAGGTTTAGCAGTTGTTGTAGCTGCTGCAGTTGTTGAAGGTGCCACAGTTGTAGGTGCTGCAGTTGTTGTAGGTGCTGCAGTTGTTGAAAGTGCCGGAGTTGTTGAAGGTGCCACAGTTGTAGGTGCCGCAGTTGTTGTAGGTGCCGCAGTTGTTGAAGGTTTAGCAGTTGTTGTAGCTGCTGCAGTTGTTGAAGGTGCCACAGTTGTAGGTGCTGCAGTTGTTGTAGGTGCTGCAGTTGTTGAAGGTGCAGCAGTTGTTGTAGGTGCAACAGTTGTTGTAGGTGCCGCAGTTGTTGTAGGTGCCGCAGTTGTTGTCGGTGCCGGAGTTGTTGTGATTGTCGCTGTTGTTTGTGCCACTAATGAGTTTTTACAGGAAACATTAGATCAGATGTTGGCAAGGACTTCACCTTAACAATTATTTTGTAACTTTATTTTATGAAGAACCTTGAAAAGTATTAGTTTAACATCAAACTTACCAATCAGAATCAGAATAATCAATAGCATCTTTCCAGTATCCATCTTGGTTTTTTTTTGTCTATAAAATAAAATAATACAGAAGTCTTTTTAGAAACACATTGCACCAAAACCTTTTTGCGCTTCATTCATTATCTTTCAAATACATAAAACTATACATGCATCAATCAACTTCTTTCTGTAGTTACTTTTCCCTTTGTGATTACATTTTAACTAACAATAATACATGTTTATATTAGCAGTTACTTGGAACATTGGCTGTTAATTATGTTCTGGAGAAGGCCCAGTGTCCTTCACCTGAACTAAAAAACTGAATATTTTGTATAAATTTTTTTTATATTATTTTAATTTTAAAAAGTGAACCGCTGGTGATTATCCAGATTTTCTTTATTATTTACCACATTAAATATCAAATTGTTAACACTACAACATGTACTTTAACTATAGAACGTTGTAATTTTACAAACCATGGAAGTATGATGTGAGGATGCATCATGTCTTTGAGTCCTTTAAAACGTTCTATATATATATTAAATGTATTATAATTTAACTTTCCTTCTACTTGGATTTATCTATCAAGTAAAGTTTAACTCAATGTTTTATTGTTGCTAAAGTTGGTTTAAACTCTCTCCTAAATACATAATCTACTAATTGATAGAAGAGAATTACTCTTGTTTATAAATTGACCTTCATCTTGCCTCTCAAAAATGTACAGGGAGCTACCTCCTTTACCTGTATGAACCATTCTCCTCAGTTATATGAAGACCTAATCATGTATTTACTAAGAACAACAAAATATATAATAGGGAAATAGAAGCTCAAAGTTTGAGGCTACGTCAAAAATGTGCAAAGCGGTGGATAGCCTGAGGAACTGTGTTGAGCAGCAGAGCAGACAACTATGTTGAGCAAACTGAGACTGTACTCAAAGTGACCACGCCCAAATGATGTCTAACCACGCACAAATGATTTCTAACTTTAAGATATACTATAATTAAAACAGGTGAGTCAATAATTATTATTGTTTTTAACACATGTTAAATAAAGTGTTATTCTTGTATAAAAGCTCAATGCCCATTGCCTATAAGAACCATATTTCTTTTATATAATTTATTTTGTGAACAAGGAAAGCCTGTTACGTCTAATGATGAAACACATGCTGAATTATGTGTTTATAAATTAACATATTATATATACATATATATTTAGATATATGTTATTGAAGTATAACAATAATGAATTGTTCCCATTGTTTCAGTAATTCTCAGCATAGTATAACAAAAAAAACTTTGAGTATGAATGAGTAAATTAAAGCATACTGGACCTGACCGTAAATATATTTATGGAGGAACCTATTTAAAATGTATGTATTGAAGTGTATTGAAGCTTTTGCTTGAATTGACCTTCGCTCTATATGGGCCAATCTGCTCTCTTCTGTAGGTAGTGCTAGTTCAGTGTTTGCTCCAGGAGTGAAAGTGCTGAGAAAACCATCGTGAAAGTAAAAAAAGCCCTCTTAACGCACAATCAATACTCCCAACAATAACCCTTTCATTTTGTATGGACCTATGTCCTGACTGTATTATTAATATATTTAAGAATGTACTTACCCAAAATGATAAAAAGTTATGAATTATTCCTCCCTGTTTTCAATGTTTTGAACTCTTTCAGTGTCTCATAATGTAGTCCAGGTCTGTCACAGTGCAAACCTTTCCCCCTATGTGACAGTCCACATGTATGAACGTCTTTATGTTGAAATGGAATGAAGGTTCATGACGCAACTTATGGTTGTCTTTTTTTTCAGCATTCAATCTCTGTTCTTTGGCTTAAAACTATAGCACACTCCCTTCTTTTGTCCTGTGAATTTCTGGTGCATTCCTATGTGAATGTTGATAGAAGTTATACCAGTATGACAGTAAAACAAAGATATCCATAACGAATATGCAGCAAAGAGTACAAGTAAAAACAATGCTGGATTGATGAATCAATCAAAAATATAACTACATTTTTAACATCTACTAAAGTTTAAACGTGTCCACTATGAGTAAGTGAGGTTCCTACTAAGTGGCTGGCTTACAGTGTTTGCTCCAAGTCTGATGTTGCTGACTGAAATTCTACAAAAAAAGGTTTATACTCATAAATTGACAGGGTACTACCTCCTCTACCTGTATGGACCAACCTCCTTTGTTATATAATTACACAATATTCTATTTACTTGAAATTGTAAGACATAAAATGAAAAGTTGAGCTAAAAGAATTAAGCTATATGGCTGTTGGCTAGGTCAAAAATGGGAAAAGAGCAAACTGAGACTACACACTGCTGTCACTCAAATGACTACACCCTTAATTATGTCTAGCTTTAAGCTTTATATAACTAAAAAAGGTGAATTAATAATTGTCATAAATCGGAAATCTATTTTTCATTACACTTCCTAATGATCACCTCTCAATCAAACAGTGTTGTCAACCCTGCGATATAATTTGAATCAGCTAATTATGTTCATATTTTCCATTGAGACCAGAGTAGTGGGACAGAAACAAAATATTTTATTTAGTCAAATGAGCAATTATTATTTTTCCTGATAAGAAATTTGATTTCACTCTGTAAATTCATGTAGCGTCAAATTAAAAAGTTTAATATGAATCCACATTTTAACTTCTGGTAGCTGAAAATGCAGAAAAATCTTTGACTTGACACCCATTATTAAAAAGAATTGACAATCATTGATGCTGGTATTTATGCTGGTTTTGATACTGGTGGTTACATTGTAGTTGGAGCTGAACTTTTCTCTCTGGCTGTCGGGCAGTGTTTGAAAGGACAAAAATCTTTAAATGTAAACTATGCAGCACTTCCAGTTGTCATGAACAAACCTGATTGACTCGCACAACAACAGTTAAGACTGGCTGATTGTAGAACGCTATTGTGAAATGTAATCATAGGAAATCACACAGCAGGGTTTGCTTGTCTGTTCGTATACATGGTGGTTTAGTTAAAGATCCTGATATACTTTATACCAAAATTGCAAAACATCATACCAGAAAAAAAATGTATGTGAAAAATATTTTTTATACTGATCATTGTAAAGTGTCTGACAGAAATTGGATGAACAGCAAAAGAACTCAGAGATTACAGGTGTGCACAAAATATATCACTACACTTTATATGAACAAGAATTTTGACAGTGCAATGTTTTGACATATATTCACGTGTATATCTTGATGTTTAAACTCTGGCCCTAGTTGGTTCATGGTTAGTTACACAAGTCATTATGAGCTGCAGTGTTGTTCCTTCAATTAACTTAAAACACAGGTTCCCATTACAATATCCTCTCTGATATTTCAATGTTGTGGAATGAAGTAAAACCTAACATTTGACTTGCATTTTAGGACAACAGAAGAAAACCAAGAAGACTAT
The DNA here is from genome assembly GCA_036178185.1 of Liparis tanakae. Classification (NCBI taxonomy): domain Eukaryota; kingdom Metazoa; phylum Chordata; class Actinopteri; order Perciformes; family Liparidae; genus Liparis; species Liparis tanakae. The sequence continues at coordinate 14,882 of JAYMGU010000926.1, read as the reverse complement.
AACTTCACTAAAGTGTGAAATCGAGGGCTACAACTGCATTCTGATGAAGTTGAGCATAATGATACTGATTTCATTTGTCCACTAGTACTTGTTTATATTTTGACGTAACAAATAAATAAAGATCAGTCTGTACCATTAAGTTAAATTATGCTAGAACACGTCTTTTATTCACATCTTATGGTTTAATGGTTTGTGTGGCTTATGAATCTTGTTGTGTCATTATGCTCGGTGAAGGATCCTGGACATTCCCACCTAGAAAAATGTTCAGATTGACATCAACCTAATCCACTGTCATACATATGTGCAGTAATTGCAAAAATAATATGTGATAGTAATTTTATCCAAAGCTGTAGAAGGCTTCTTTGACAAGAATGAATAAATCATTTTTCATGCCAGTGATGGCAGTCATGCAATGATGGCAATTCAAATGGTATTCAGCAATGATGCTATTGTTGGCTTGAGAGGATCCATGACATCAGCACAAGGAAGAATGCGGTGGTGAAACTGATCTTGTGACTTACTCCACTTGAAACCTCTGTAAAGGTTGAGAAAATAAAACAAGACATTTCTTTGAAAAAGCAAACAAAAAAATCTATCATATTAAAAAAGGTAGAATTTAAAATTGCTTACGTGTGCCATTCACAGAAATGGAGGTGGAATCAATGCTGAAGGCTGAGATGTTTGAAGCTGCAGCGTTTAAAACATTTCCAATCTGAGTACCATTAGGAGCAGATATTGATGCAAATTTAAGGCCTACGGTTTGAATTATTGATCCTTCACTGGAAAAGGAATTAGAACATGTTATATTGTTTCATTCGTATAAATTCATGATCAGTGCTCTTAAGATTGTATCATCTTAACATGAAAATTACCTGAATGAATTCACCGTGATGGTGCGGAATGATGGAAAGGCTTCTTTGTAGAAAGGTCCAAGCTGCAGAAATACAATATGTTTCCGGTAGAAACATTCCTCCATGATTTTCAATAAATACCAGATCATTTATCCGTGTTAAATATTTTAGAAATTTTAAACTAAACAATTGGAATAAAATGCACCTTTTCTGCTGTCAATTGTGAAACAAGAAACTATTTATCATCTATTACTTACTGTTGACTCTACCAATGTGGCCCGCGCTTGAAATGCTGCAGATGATGGATCTAGCAAGTCATTTGTAAATGTATCTCCTGGAGATCTAAAAGACATTTGACTTGTTATGACGTCTTCAGCAGTTGGAGTGGTAAAAAAAGTAGTTGAAGGTGCCGCAGTTGTTGTTGGCATTGTAGTTGTTGAAGGTGCCACAGTTGTTGAGGATGCCAAAGTTGTTGTGGGTGCCACAGTTGTTGATGGTGACAGAATTGATGTAAGTACTGCAGTTATTTTGGGTGCTGCAGTTGTTGTAGGTGCCGCAGTTGTTGTAGGCATTAGAATTGTTGAAGGTGCCGCAGTTGTTGAAGCTGCCACAGTTGTTGATTGTGCCGTAGTTGTTGAAGGTAACGCAGTAGTTGTAGGTGCCGCAGTTGTTGATGGCATTGGAGTTGTTGTAGGTGCTGCAGTTGTTGATTGTGCCACAGTTGTTGAAGGTAACACAGTAGTTGTAGGTGACGCAATTGCTGTAGGTGCCGCAGTTGTTGATGGCATTGGAGTTGTTGTAGGTGCTGCAGTTGTTGTAGGTGCCACAGTTGTTGAAGGTGCCACAGTTGTTGTAGGCATTAGAGTTGTTGAAGGTGCCGCAGTTGTTGTAGTCATAAGATTTGTTGTCAGTGAGGGAGTTGTTGAAGTTTCACCAGTTGTTGAAGGTGCCACAGTTGTTGATGGCATTGGAGTTGTTGAAGGTGCCATATTTTCTGTAGGTGCTGCAGTTGTTGAGGGTGCTGCAGTTGTTTTAGGTGCTGCAGTTGTTGTTGGTATTGTAGTTGTTGAAGGTGCCACAGTTGTAGATACCGCAGTTGTTGTGGGTGCCGCAGTTGTTGAAGGTGCCGCAGTTGTTGATTGTGCCGCAGTTGTTGAAGGTGCCGCAGTTGTTGATTGTGCCGCAGTTGTTGAAGGTGCCGCAATTGTTGATGACATTGGAGTTGTTGTCGGTGCCACAGTTGTTGAGGGTGAGGCAGTTGTTGAAGGTGCAGCAGTTGTTGATTGTGCCAAAGTTGTTGTAGGTAACTCAGTTATTGTAGTTGCCAAAGTTGTTGAAGGTGCCGAAGTTGTTGTAGGCATTAGAGTTGTTGTCGGTGAGGGGGTTGTTGAAGATGCCGCAGTTGTTGATGGCATTGGAGTTGTTGTAGGTGCCGCAGTTGTTGAAGGTGCCACACTTGTTGAAGTTGCCGCAGTTGTTGAATATGCTACAGTTGTTGATTGTGCCCCAGTTGTTGTTGGCATTGGAGTTGTTGAAGGTGCCACAGTTGTTGTAGGTGCCGCAGTTGTTGTGGGTGCCACAGTTGTTGAAGGCGCCACAGTTGTCGTTGGCATTAGAGTTGTTGTCGGTGAGGGAGTTGTTGACGGTGCAGCAGTTGTTGAAGGTGCCGCAGTTGTTGATAGTATTGGAGTTGTTGAAGGTGCCACAGTTGTTGTAGGTGCTGGAGTTGGTGAGGGTGCCGCAGTTGTTGTGGGTGCAACAGTTGTTGTAGGTGCCAAAGTTGTTGTAGGTGCCAAAGTTGTTGTAGGTGCCGCAGTTGTTGTAGGTGCCGCAGTTGTTGTAGGTGCCGCAGTTGTTGAAGGTGCCACAGTTGTTGAGGATGCCGCAGTTGTTGTGGGTGCCTCAGTTGTTGAAGGTGCCGCAGTTGTTGAGGGTGCTGCAGTTGTTGTGGGTGCCGCAGTTGTTGAAGGTGCCACAGTTGTTGAAGGTGCCTCAGTTGTTGAAGGTGCCACAGCTGTTGTTGGCATTGGAGTTGTTGAAGGTGCCGCAGTTGTTGAAGGTGGCACAGTTGTTGTTGGCATTTGAGTTGTTGTAGGTGCCGCTGTTGTTGAAGGTGCCACAGTTGTTAAAGTTGCCGCAGTTGTTGTTTGCATTAGAGTTGTTTTTGGTGAGGGAGTTGTTGAAGGTGCAGCAGTTGTTGAAGGTGCCGCAGTTGTTGATAGTATTGGAGTTGTTGAAGGTGCCGCAGTTGTTGTGGGTGCAACAGTTGTTGTAGGTGCCAAAGTTGTTGTAGGTGCCAAAGTTGTTGTAGGTGCCGCAGTTGTTGAGGTTGCCGCAGTTGTTGTGGGTGCCGCAGTTGTTGTGGGTGCCGCAGTTGTTGAGGGTGCTGCAGTTATTGTGGGTGCCGCAGTTGTTGAAGGTGCCTCAGTTGTTGAGGGTGCCAAAGTTGATGTGGGTGCCCCAGATAATGAAGTTGCCACAGCTGTTGTTGGCATTGGAGTTGTTGAAGGTGCCGCAGTTGTTGAAGGTGCCACAGTTGTTGTTGGCATTGGAGTTGTTGTAGATGCCGCAGTTGTTGAAGGTGCGGCAGTTGTTGTTGGCATTGGAGTTGTTGAAGGTGCCACAGTTGTTGTAGGTGCCGCAGTTATTGTGGGTGCCACAGTTGTTGAAGGCGCCACAGTTGTCGTTGGCATGAGAGTTGTTGTCGGTGAGGGAGTTGTTGAAGGTGCAGCAGTTGTTGAAGGTGCCGCAGTTGTTGATGGCATTGGAGTTGTTGAAGGTGCCACAGTTGTTGTTGGTGCCACAGTTGTTGAGGGTGAGGCAGTTGTTGAAGGTGCAGCAGTTGTTGATTGTGCCAAAGTTGTTGTAGGTAACTCAGTTATTGTAGTTGCCAGAGTTGTTGAAGGTGCCGAAGTTGTTGTAGGCATTAGAGTTGTTGTCGGTGAGGGGGTTGTTGAAGATGCCGCAGTTGTTGATGGCATTGGAGTTGTTGAACGTGCCACAGTTGTTGTGGGTGCATTAGTTGTAAGTACAGCAGTTGTTATAGGTGCTGCAGTTGTTGAAGGTGCCGCAGTTGTTGTTGGCATTGGAGTTGTTGAAGGTACCAAAGTTGTTGTAGGTGCCACAGTTGTTGTGGGTGCCACAGTTGTTGAGGGTGCCGCAGTTCTTATAGGTGCTGCAGTTGTTGAAGGTGCCGCAGTTGATGATGACATTGGAGTTGTTGTGGGTGCCACAGTTGTTGTAGGTGCCGCAGTTGTTGAAGGTGCCGCAGTTGTTGAAGGTGCCGCAGTTGTTGAAGGTGCCGCAGTTGTTGAAGGTGCCGCAGTTGTTGAAGGTGCCGCAGTTGTTGTCGGTGCCGGAGTTGTTGTGGGTGCCACAGTTGTTGAAGGCGCCACAGTTGTCGTTGGCATTAGAGTTGTTGTCGGTGAGGGAGTTGTTGACGGTGCAGCAGTTGTTGAAGGTGCCGCAGTTGTTGATAGTATTGGAGTTGTTGAAGGTGCCACAGTTGTTGTAGGTGCTGGAGTTGGTGAGGGTGCCGAGTTGTTGTGGGTGCAACAGTTGTTGTAGGTGCCAAACTTGTTGTAGGTCCTGCAGTTGTTGTAGGTGCCGCAGTTGTTGAAGGTGCCACAGTTGTTGAGGATGCCGCAGTTGTTGTGGGTGCCTCAGTTGTTGAAGGTGCCGCAGTTGTTGAGGGTGCTGCAGTTGTTGTGGGTGCCGCAGTTGTTGAAGGTGCCACAGTTGTTGAAGGTGCCTCAGTTGTTGAAGGTGGCACAGTTGTTGTTGGCATTTGAGTTGTTGTAGGTGCCACAGTTGTTGAAGGTGCCTCAGTTGTTGAAGTTGCCACAGCTGTTGTTGGCATTGGAGTTGTTGAAGGTGCCGCAGTTGTTGAAGGTGGCACAGTTGTTGTTGGCATTTGAGTTGTTGTAGGTGCCGCTGTTGTTGAAGGTGCCACAGTTGTTAAAGTTGCCGCAGTTGTTGTTTGCATTAGAGTTGTTTTTGGTGAGGGAGTTGTTGAAGGTGCAGCAGTTGTTGAAGGTGCCGCAGTTGTTGATAGTATTGGAGTTGTTGAAGGTGCCGCAGTTGTTGTGGGTGCAACAGTTGTTGTAGGTGCCAAAGTTGTTGTAGGTGCCAAAGTTGTTGTAGGTGCCGCAGTTGTTGAGGTTGCCGCAGTTGTTGTGGGTGCCGCAGTTGTTGTGGGTGCCGCAGTTGTTGAGGGTGCTGCAGTTATTGTGGGTGCCGCAGTTGTTGAAGGTGCCTCAGTTGTTGAGGGTGCCAAAGTTGATGTGGGTGCCCCAGATAATGAAGTTGCCACAGCTGTTGAGGGCATGGGAGTTGTTGAAGGTGCCGCAGTTGTTGAAGGTGCCACAGTTGTTGTTGGCATTGGAGTTGTTGTAGATGCCGCAGTTGTTGAAGGTGCGGCAGTTGTTGTTGGCATTGGAGTTGTTGAAGGTGCCACAGTTGTTGTAGGTGCCGCAGTTATTGTGGGTGCCACAGTTGTTGAAGGCGCCACAGTTGTCGTTGGCATGAGAGTTGTTGTCGGTGAGGGAGTTGTTGAAGGTGCAGCAGTTGTTGAAGGTGCCGCAGTTGTTGATGGCATTGGAGTTGTTGAAGGTGCCACAGTTGTTGTTGGTGCCACAGTTGTTGAGGTGATTGTTGAAGGTTAGTGTTGTTGAGTGCCGAAGTTGTTGTAGGCATTAGAGTTGTTGTCGGTGAGGGGGTTGTTGAAGATGCCGCAGTTGTTGATGGCATTGGAGTTGTTGAACGTGCCACAGTTGTTGTGGGTGCATTAGTTGTAAGTACAGCAGTTGTTATAGGTGCTGCAGTTGTTGAAGGTGCCGCAGTTGTTGTTGGCATTGGAGTTGTTGAAGGTACCAAAGTTGTTGTAGGTGCCACAGTTGTTGTGGGTGCCACAGTTGTTGAGGGTGCCGCAGTTCTTATAGGTGCTGCAGTTGTTGAAGGTGCCGCAGTTGATGATGACATTGGAGTTGTTGTGGGTGCCACAGTTGTTGTAGGTGCCGCAGTTGTTGAAGGTGCCGCAGTTGTTGAAGGTGCCGCAGTTGTTGAAGGTGCCGCAGTTGTTGAAGGTGCCGCAGTTGTTGAAGGTGCCGCAGTTGTTGAAGGTGCCGCAGTTGTTGTCGGTGCCGGAGTTGTTGTGATTGTCGCTGTTGTTTGTGCCACTAATTTGAGTTTTTACAGGAAACATTAGATCAGATGTTGGCAAGGACTTCACCTTAACAATTATTTTGTAACTGTATTTTATGAAGAACCTTGAAAAGTATTAGTTTAACATCAAACTTACCAATCAGAATCAGAATAATCAATAGCATCTTTCCAGTATCCATCTTGGTTTTTTTTGTCTATAAAATAAAATAATACAGAAGTCTTTTTAGAAACACATTGCACCAAAACCTTTTTGCGCTTCATTCATTATCTTTCAAATACATAAAACTATACATGCATCAATCAACTTCTTTCTGTAGTTACTTTTCCCTTTGTGATTAAATTTTAATTAACAATAATACATGTTTATATTAGCAGTTACTTGGAACATTGGCTGTTAATTATGTTCTGGAGAAGGCCCAGTGTCCTTCACCTTAACTAAAAAACTGAATATTTTGTATAACATTTTTTTATATTATTTTAATTTTAAAAAGTGAACCGCTGGTGATTATCCAGATTTTCTTTATTATTTACCACATTAAATATCAAATTGTTAACACTACAAAATGTACTTTAACTATAGAACGTTGTAATTTTACAAACCATGGAAGTATGATGTGAGGATGCATCATGTCTTTGAGTCTTTAAAACGTTCTATATATATATTAAATGTATTATAATTTAACTTTCCTTCTACTTGGATTTATCTATCAAGTAAAGTTTAACTCAATGTTTTATTGTTGCTAAAGTTGGTTTAAACTCTCTCCTAAATACATAATCTACTAATTGATAGAAGAGAATTACTCTTGTTTATAAATTGACCTTCATCTTGCCTCTCAAAAATGTACAGGGAGCTACCTCCTTTACCTGTATGAACCATTCTCCTCAGTTATATGAAGACCTAATCATGTATTTACTAAGAACAACAAAATATATAATAGGGAAATAGAAGCTCAAAGTTTGAGGCTACGTCAAAAATGTGCAAAGCGGTGGATAGCCTGAGGAACTGTGTTGAGCAGCAGAGCAGACAACTATGTTGAGCAAACTGAGACTGTACTCAAAGTGACCACGCCCAAATGATGTCTAACCACGCACAAATGATTTCTAACTTTAAGATATACTATAATTAAAACAGGTGAGTCAATAATTATTATTGTTTTTAACACATGTTAAATAAAGTGTTATTCTTGTATAAAAGCTCAATGCCCATTGCCTATAAGAACCATATTTCTTTTATATAATTTATTTTGTGAACAAGGAAAGCCTGTTACGTCTAATGATGAAACACATGCTGAATTATGTGTTTATAAATTAACATATTATATATACATATATATTTAGATATATGTTATCGAAGTATAACAATAATGAATTTTTCCCATTGTTTCAGTAATTCTCAGCATAGTATAACAAAAAAAACTTTGAGTATGAATGAGTAAATTAAAGCATACTGGACCTGACCGTAAATATATTTATGGAGGAACCTATTTAAAATGTATGTATTGAAGTGTATTGAAGCTTTTGCTTGAATTGACCTTCGCTCTATATGGGCCAATCTGCTCACTTCTGTAGGTAGTGCTAGTTCAGTGTTTGCTCCAGGAGTGAAAGTGCTGAGAAAACCATCGTGAAAGTAAAAAAAGCCCTCTTAACGCACAATCAATACTCCCAACAATAACCCTTTCATTTTGTATGGACCTATGTCCTGACTGTATTATTAATATATTTAAGAATGTACTTACCCAAAATGATAAAAAGTTATGAATTATTCCTCCCTTTCTGTTTTCAATGTTTTGAACTCTTTCAGTGTCTCATAATGTAGTCCAGGTCTGTCACAGTGCAAACCTTTCCCCCTATGTGACAGTCCACATGTATGAACATCTTTATGTTGAAATGGAATGAAGGTTCATGACGCAACTTATGGTTGTCTTTTTTTTCAGCATTCAATCTCTGTTCTTTGGCTTAAAACTATAGAACACTCCCTTCTTTTGTCCTGTGAATTTCCGGTGCATTCCTATGTGAATGTTGATAGAAGTTATACCAGTATGACAGTAAAACAAAGATATCCATAATGAATATGCAGCAAAGAGTACAAGTAAAAACAATGCTGGATTGATGAATCAATCAAAAATATAACTACATTTTTAACATCTACTAAAGTTTAAACGTGTCCACTATGAGTAAGTGAGATTCCTACTAAGTGGCTGGCTTACAGTGTTTGCTCCAAGTCTGATGTTGCTGACTGAAATTCTACAAAAAAAGGTTTATACTCATAAATTGACAGGGTACTACCTCCTCTACCTGTATGGACCAACCTCCTTTGTTATATAATTACACAATATTCTATTTACTTGAAATTGTAAGACATAAAATGAAAAGTTGAGCTAAAAGAATGAAGCTATATGGCTGTTGGCTAGGTCAAAAATGGGAAAAGAGCAAACTGAGACTACACACTGCTGTCACTCAAATGACTACACCCTTAATTATGTCTAGCTTTAAGCTTTATATAATTAAAAAAGGTGAATTAATAATTGTCATAAATCGGAAATCTATTTTGCATTACACTTCCTAATGATCACCTGTCAATCAAACAGTGTTGTCAACCCTGCGATATAATTTGAATCAGCTAATTATGTTCATATTTTCCATTGTGTAGCGTAGGAGCTTATTTGCCCAGTACTTTAAGTTTAACAACTCAACAAGGGCCCAGCTGGCTAGCCCATTTCTTCACTACAAAACACACGTAGAACGCCAAGCAAAACACATAGCAAAACACACAAAACACAACTCGGAATACAGTTAATTTAGTGTCTTTCAAGGTTTATATAGTTCTTTCCGTCAACAGAAACAAACACTGTCCTTTAACGGAAAACGCGACTCAAAAGGAGTCTGCAGATAACTGAAAGATTTCTCTTATCACATTACTAAAACAACATATAATTTCCAAAGACCCAATTACATAAATGTGGGGGGCGGCGGGATGTGGGCAATGCCAGGAGGGTGGAAATGTCCTGTAGAGTCCAGTTCAGAAGATGGGGAAGGTGTGTATGTGTGTGCGTGAGAGAGTGTTTGTGTGTGTGTGGGATTGTTGGGAGAAACAGAGCGGTCGGGCCTGGAGAGGAGGGTGTAAAGGACTTAGCTGTAGGGCATTTCTGTAGGGAAGGAGATTCTCGAACATCCGAGCAGATTCTGGTCTGGAGGCTCCTGACAACCTGCTTATTGGATCATCTGCTTCCCAAGTCTTGCTTTTCCCGGTTTCACCCACTCTCGCGCCTCGCTCTGGTCACCTTGTTGGTTCCCTTCCCTCTTTCCTGCTCACAGGTGCTCCAATGTATCAACTGTTAGGCTCCACCCCTTTTTCCTGCTCACAGATGCTCTAATTAATCAACGTTTAGGCTCCACCCACTTTTCCTGTGGGGGGGGGGGGGATAAGGCTGTCCTCTGCTACACTCTTCCCCCCTTGACAAGACCGCGGTATGTGGTCACTCTAAGATTGATTAGATTCATATCAGAAGACTATCAGTCTTAGAATCCAAGGAAATCCTCTTCGTCTGAGCTTTCCTGTAGGATGTCGAGTATTTTTTTCCGTTCCATTTGTTCCAAGTCTTCTGCACTAGGGTAGAAGGCTTTCAGGTTACAGACATGCACATTGCGTATATCCTGACCTGTGTCCTCCAAAACTACCTGATAGTTGAGGGGTCCAAGTTGTCGAACTACACGGTAGGGACCTTTCCACTTTTTGGCCAGCTTGGCTGTGAATTTGACCTTTGCACTTGACTGAGGGAAATTTCGAACCCACACCCTTTGTTTGGGTTTGAAGGCAACGACACGTCGGTTTTTGTTGTAATTCCTCTGTTGTCTTAGTTTGGCTTTCCTTATGTTTTCATCAACATCTGCTTTGAGTTGTTTCAAGTGTTGAACAACATCATACGTAGGGGAATCGGGGGGAAAAATCTTCCCTTTCAGAATCTTGTCCATCGGACTCGTCAGCTTCCTACCAATCTGCAACTCTGCTGGGGTTACCCCTGTCGTCTCTTGCACCGCAGAGTTTATGGCAAACCTGAACTCAGGAAGGTATTGATCCCATTTTCCATGATTTGTATCCACAAAAGAGGCTATCATCCGTTTTAAAGTACGATTTACTCTTTCCGTCATGTTGGTTTGTGGATGATAAGCAGTCGTGAGCTTGGGAGTCAGTCCATTTTTCGCAGAGTTCGCGGAACAGGGAAGACACAAACTGCGAGCCTCTATCCGACAAGATGTAATCCGGTACACCCCATCTTGTGAAGATGTCTTTCTTCAGAAATCGGGCTATGGTGGGTGCTGTGGCAGCACGCAAGGGGGAAAACTCTACCCAGCGGGTATAGTAGTCAACCACCACCAACAGGTACTCATTTCTTTCGGGACTTCTAGGTAGGGGACCCATAATGTCAATCCCTAACATCTTGTTCGGACCCTTTACCTGGGTTTGTTGAATCATCCCAGCCGGTTTCTGGTTCTCTGCTTTCAGACTCTGACAAACAATACAGCACTTGAGGAAGTTTTTCACATCCGTCCACATTCCAGGCCAATAGGCTACTTCATAGAGCCGTTTGTATGTTTTAAAAATGCCACAATGTCCACTTAGAGGGTTGTCATGATAAACTTGAAGTATCTCTGGAACAAGACTAGGAGGAATGTAAAGGCGATAGTGGAATTGGTTTTCTGACATTTGTTTTTTTCGATAGACTTTATCTTCGAAGGTGATAAAATCCTGTTCAATTCTTTTGTCCCCTTCAGCTAGCTGAACCAGGATTTTCTCTAAGTTAGGATATTTGTGCTGTTCTTCACAAATTCTCTCCAGCGATATAGGAATAGTTGTTTCTGCTTTATTTGAGTAAAGGCAGCAGCTGTGAGTAGTGGAAATCCTGGAAAGAGCATCTGGAACACAATTTAGTCTTCCTTTCCTGTATTCCACAATAAAATCAAACCTTTGCAACCTTAGTGCCCATCTGATCAGACGACTTGTAGTCTTTGTTGAAGAAAGAACCCATTTCAAAGCGGAGTGATCTGTGATGACAGTAAAGAGCTTGGTTTCGAGATAATGTTGCCATTTTTCTAGAGCCCATATGATCGCTAGACATTCCTTCTCCGTTACGGAGTAATTCCTTTCAGCTCTGTTGAGGGTTCGACTGCCATAAGCAAGAACTTCTTCTCCTCCATTTCCGGTTCTCTGTGTCAATACAGCTCCAAGACCAACGTCACTGGCATCCGTATAGACCATGAATGGGAGATCGGGATTTGGGTGACCCAAGATAGGTGGTGAGATCAAGCAGGATTTTAGTCGTTCAAAAGCCTGTTGACATGGTTGGTTCCAGATAAAAGGTCTTCCCTTTTTCTTGAGGTCATTCAGAGGTTGAGCAATTTTTGAGAAATCCGGTACAAACTTGTGGTACCATCCAGCAAGCCCCAAGAACCTCTGAACTTCTTTAAGGTTTGTCGGCACTGGATATGAACGAATTGCCTCAACTTTATCGGGATCCGCACTGACTCCTTTACCGGAGACAATGTGGCCAAGAAATCTTATTTCCTGCATGCAGAATCTAGACTTCTTAAGGTTTATGGTTAGATTTGCTTTACTGAGTCGATCCATCACCATCCGTAGACGCTCAAGATGCTGAGCTACTGAGGACGAATATATGATAATGTCATCTAAGTAGACTAAGCAGATTTTACCACGCAGGCCATCCAAAACTCTTTCCATGAGCCTTTGGAAGGTGGCTGGTGCATTTTATAGACCAAAAGGCATGACATTGAAATGATACAAGCCAGCGTGGGTGACAAAGGCAGTTTTGGCCTTGCTAGCCGGATCCATGGGGACCTGCCAGTATCCACTATTTAAATCAATCGTGGAGAAGATGGACGATCCAGAAAGAGATTCCAGGATTTCATTGATGTTTGGAAGCGGATAAGCATCCGTTTCAGTGACCGCATTAACCTTACGAAAGTCCACAAAATCTGTGACCTCCATCTTTCTTGGGTGGTAGAACGACAGGAGATGCCCATCCAGAATAGGACGGTTCAACCACTCCACGAGTAATCATCTCTGCCAATTGTTCTTCCACAATAGTTTGTTTAACAGAGGACATTCGGTAAGGACGTTGCTTTATTGGCACATAGTTGGTGGTGTAAATGGTGTGTTGTAAAACATCAGTTTTCCCAGGTTCATTTCGACAGACCTTTGGATTAGACTCGAAGAGCAGTCTTAATTGGTTTCGTTCTCCCTCCTGCACTTTTGCCTCAGACACAGCAATGTTGATGTAGTCTTTTACGTCCATTCGTACTGGTTCCAAAGAGAGTAGGGGAGGAGGTACAGAGCTAATTAAGGCAAGAGTTCTGACTGGAGAGTTTGGTGTCCTTAGTTTTTTCTAACTGTCCAATACTGTCTCGCGTATTGATGCTAAAACCTCTGAGTTCTTGTTGTACTTCCGATTGAAGTTGCTCCGTCATAAAGCGAATTTCTGATAGAAGGGAGGTTTCAGACTTTTTTACTTCTTCTTCCACAATCTTTTTGATTCCTTTCCTTATGTTAACCATCTCCTTTTCCATACATTCGTTATGGGAGGAAATCTTGGTGAAAAGTTGAACATGATTCGCACTCATAGTATCTACCAGACCTTTAAGTTGTCCATTCACAGAATTATGACTTCCTGTCAAGCACTCCGTAAGCTTATTTATTGCTTGTCCTTGTTGGTTCAGTTCTTCTTCTATCCGGTCCCAACCCTCCTGGGTTCTTACTGCAATCCGATTCAAGTCTCGGGCTGGAGTAGGGAGTACTTCGGGGAGTTCACATTGAGAATGTGATAATGAAGACTCAGCGGAAGCTGTGCGATTTAGTGCGCCACCTCCTGGATTAGGTGAGTGATGCAAACCTTCGGCTTCCCAAACAAGGGATTGATTGATAGTTGGCAATCTATCTAGGTGAGGAGAGTATGTGTTAAACGGTTGACCATGGACATCAGGTGTCAAGAATTGAGGCTGCTTGGGAGTTGGGAAGTAGGTTTGTAGGTGTGCACTATAAGTATGGTCAGGGGTTTGAACATCAGGAGCTTCTATGTCCAGTGACACTGATCGTGAAGTGGTAGAAGACTGGGGAGTAGCCATATTGAAATGGGTGAGTGTGATATCACTAAACAAATTGTGTGAAGAGGGGAGTTTCACATTGCATCATCAAACATTTACAACAACACTCACATCTATTTAGCCACAATAACAGTCAAAAACAAGGCTACACAGTTAAACCTTGAAGAGCATAGCAAACCCAATCAGGTGAAAAGACATGGAAAGAACACACAAAATGGCAGCTTGAACTTCTTCAATTTTTCAATGTTTCAAAAACTTAACTTAATGTTGTGATTCATTTACGTTGGGCTCCATTTCTGTCGCAGAGAGCTTATTTGCCCAGTACTTTAAGTTTAACAACTCAACAATAAGGGCCCAGCTGGCTAGCCCATTTCTTCACTACAAAACACACGTAGAACGCCAAGCAAAACACATAGCAAAACACAAAACACAACTCGGAATACAGTTAATTTAGTGTCTTTCAAGGTTTATATAGTTCTTTCCGTCAACAGAAACAAACACTGTCCTTTAACGGAAAACGCGACTCAAAAGGAGTCTGCAGATAACTGAAAGATTTCTCTTATCACATTACTAAAACAACATATAATTTCCAAAGACCCAATTACATAAATGTGGGGGGCGGCGGGATGTGGGCAATGCCAGGAGGGTGGAAATGTCCTGTAGAGTCCAGTTCAGAAGATGGGGAAGGTGTGTGTGTGTGTGTGCGTGAGAGAGTGTTTGTGTGTGTGTGGGATTGTTGGGAGAAACAGAGCGGTCGGGCCTGGAGAGGAGGGTGTAAAGGACTTAGCTGTAGGGCATTTCTGTAGGGAAGGAGATTCTCGAACATCCGAGCAGATTCTGGTCTGGAGGCTCCTGACAACCTGCTTATTGGATCATCTGCTTCCCAAGTCTTGCTTTTCCCGGTTTCACCCACTCTCGCGCCTCGCTCTGGTCACCTTGTTGGTTCCCTTCCCTCTTTCCTGCTCACAGGTGCTCCAATTTATCAACTGTTAGGCTCCACCCCTTTTTCCTGCTCACAGATGCTCTAATTAATCAACGTTTAGGCTCCACCCACTTTTCCTGTGGGGGGGAGGGATAAGGCTGTCCTCTGCTACAATTGAGACCAGAGTAGTGGGACAGAAACAAAATATTTTATTTAGTCAAATGAGCAATTATTATTTTTCCTGATAAGAAATTTGATTTCACTCTGTAAATTCATGTAGCGTCAAATTAAAAAGTTTAATATGAATCCACATTTTAACTTCTGGTAGCTGAAAATGCAGAAAAATCTTTGACTTGACACCCATTATTAAAAAGAATTGACAATCATTGATGCTGGTATTTATGCTGGTTTTGATACTGGTGGTTACATTGTAGTTGGAGCTGAACTTTTCTCTCTGGCTGTCGGGCAGTGTTTGAAAGGACAAAAATCTTTAAATGTAAACTATGCAGCACTTCCAGTTGTCATGAACAAACCTGATTGACTCGCACAACAACAGTTAAGACTGGCTGATTGTAGAACGCTATTGTGAAATGTAATCATAGGAAATCACACAGCAGGGTTTGCTTGTCTGTTCGTATACATGGTGGTTTAGTTAAAGATCCTGATATACTTTATACCAAAATTGCAAAACATCATACCAGAAAAAAAATGTATGTGAAAAATATTTTTTATACTGATCATTGTAAAGTGTCTGACAGAAATTGGATGAACAGCAAAAGAACTCAGAGATTACAGGTGTGCACAAAATATATCACTACACTTTATATGAA
>JAYMGU010000923.1:0-16488 GCA_036178185.1 Liparis tanakae | reverse complement strand
GGTTGCATGATGAAATGATCAGCACTCTGGACTTTGAATCCAGTGATCAGAGTTCAAGTCTCTCGTGAAACTTTTTTTGCTTAATAACAGGAAGACGTAAACAACATTATTAAACATACTAATGTTACAAATTATGTGTTAAATGTATGCATGTCAGACATTGCAAGAAGCCAAAACATTTTTATGTAACAAACATTGGTTTGTGTGACAGAAAGTCATTGATAGAACATTGTTGTGCAGGCGAGCAAAGCAATATCGTAGCCTGAAAGGAATTAACACAGCAATGTCCTTCCTCAATGACAATGCCAGTTAGTGCTAAATGACAACCAACCAGTATGAATGCATTGGCTGGGAATCGAACCCAGGTCAACTGCTTGGAAGGCAGCTATGCTAACCACTATACCACCAATGCCCAGAGACACAGTTCGATAATGACATTAAAATGAATTAAAACAATCAAGTTATCGAATATGATTGAGAACTGACACATTTGCCTTCAAGTTTTCATCTCTTGGTTGCATGGTGAAATGATCAGCACTCTGGACTTTGAATCCAGTGATCCGAGTTCAAGTCTCGTGGAACCTTTTTGCTTAATAACAGGAAGACGTAAACAACATTATTAAACATACTAATGTTACAAATTATGTGTTAAATGTATGCATGTCAGACATTGCAAGAAGCCAAAACATTTTTATGTAACAAACATTGGTTTGTGTGACAGAAAGTCATTGATAGAACATTGTTGTGCAGGCGAGCAAAGCAATATCGTAGCCTGAAAGGAATTAACACAGCAATGTCCTTCCTCAATGACAATGCCAGTTAGTGCTAAATGACAACCAACCAGTATGAATGCATTGGCTGGGAATCGAACCCAGGTCAACTGCTTGGAAGGCAGCTATGCTAACCACTATACCACCAATGCCCAGAGACACAGTTCGATAATGACATTAAAATGAATTAAAACAATCAAGTTATCGAATATGATTGAGAACTGACACATTTGCCTTCAAGTTTTCTCATCTCTTGGTTGCATGGTGAAATGATCAGCACTCTGGACTTTGAATCCAGTGATCCGAGTTCAAGTCTCGGTGGAACCTTTTTGCTTAATAACAGGAAGACGTAAACAACATTATTAAACATACTAATGTTACAAATTATGTGTTAAATGTATGCATGTCAGACATTGCAAGAAGCCAAAACATTTTTATGTAACAAACATTGGTTTGTGTGACAGAAAGTCATTGATAGAACATTGTTGTGCAGGCGAGCAAAGCAATATCGTAGCCTGAAAGGAATTAACACAGCAATGTCCTTCCTCAATGACAATGCCAGTTAGTGCTAAATGACAACCAACCAGTATGAATGCATTGGCTGGGAATCGAACCCAGGTCAACTGCTTGGAAGGCAGCTATGCTAACCACTATACCACCAATGCCCAGAGACACAGTTCGATAATGACATTAAAATGAATTAAAACAATCAAGTTATCGAATATGATTGAGAACTGACACATTTGCCTTCAAGTTTTCTCATCTCTTGGTTGCATGGTGAAATGATCAGCACTCTGGACTTTGAATCCAGTGATCCGAGTTCAAGTCTCGGTGGAACTTTTTGCTTAATAACAGGAAGACGTAAACAACATTATTAAACATACTAATGTTACAAATTATGTGTTAAATGTATGCATGTCAGACATTGCAAGAAGCCAAAACATTTTTATGTAACAAACATTGGTTTGTGTGACAGAAAGTCATTGATAGAACATTGTTGTGCAGGCGAGCAAAGCAATATCGTAGCCTGAAAGGAATTAACACAGCAATGTCCTTCCTCAATGACAATGCCAGTTAGTGCTAAATGACAACCAACCAGTATGAATGCATTGGCTGGGAATCGAACCCAGGTCAACTGCTTGGAAGGCAGCTATGCTAACCACTATACCACCAATGCCCAGAGACACAGTTCGATAATGACATTAAAATGAATTAAAACAATCAAGTTATCGAATATGATTGAGAACTGACACATTTGCCTTCAAGTTTTCTCATCTCTTGGTTGCATGGTGAAATGATCAGCACTCTGGACTTTGAATCCAGTGATCCGAGTTCAAGTCTCGTGGAACCTTTTGCTTAATAACAGGAAGACGTAAACAACATTATTAAACATACTAATGTTACAAATTATGTGTTAAATGTATGCATGTCAGACATTGCAAGAAGCCAAAACATTTTTATGTAACAAACATTGGTTTGTGTGACAGAAAGTCATTGATAGAACATTGTTGTGCAGGCGAGCAAAGCAATATCGTAGCCTGAAAGGAATTAACACAGCAATGTCCTTCCTCAATGACAATGCCAGTTAGTGCTAAATGACAACCAACCAGTATGAATGCATTGGCTGGGAATCGAACCCAGGTCAACTGCTTGGAAGGCAGCTATGCTAACCACTATACCACCAATGCCCAGAGACACAGTTCGATAATGACATTAAAATGAATTAAAACAATCAAGTTATCGAATATGATTGAGAACTGACACATTTGCCTTCAAGTTTTCTCATCTCTTGGTTGCATGGTGAAATGATCAGCACTCTGGACTTTGAATCCAGTGATCCGAGTTCAAGTCTCGTGGAACCTTTTGCTTAATAACAGGAAGACGTAAACAACATTATTAAACATACTAATGTTACAAATTATGTGTTAAATGTATGCATGTCAGACATTGCAAGAAGCCAAAACATTTTTATGTAACAAACATTGGTTTGTGTGACAGAAAGTCATTGATAGAACATTGTTGTGCAGGCGAGCAAAGCAATATCGTAGCCTGAAAGGAATTAACACAGCAATGTCCTTCCTCAATGACAATGCCAGTTAGTGCTAAATGACAACCAACCAGTATGAATGCATTGGCTGGGAATCGAACCCAGGTCAACTGCTTGGAAGGCAGCTATGCTAACCACTATACCACCAATGCCCAGAGACACAGTTCGATAATGACATTAAAATGAATTAAAACAATCAAGTTATCGAATATGATTGAGAACTGACACATTTGCCTTCAAGTTTTCTCATCTCTTGGTTGCATGGTGAAATGATCAGCACTCTGGACTTTGAATCCAGTGATCCGAGTTCAAGTCTCGGTGGAACCTTTTTTGCTTAATAACAGGAAGACGTAAACAACATTATTAAACATACTAATGTTACAAATTATGTGTTAAATGTATGCATGTCAGACATTGCAAGAAGCCAAAACATTTTTATGTAACAAACATTGGTTTGTGTGACAGAAAGTCATTGATAGAACATTGTTGTGCAGGCGAGCAAAGCAATATCGTAGCCTGAAAGGAATTAACACAGCAATGTCCTTCCTCAATGACAATGCCAGTTAGTGCTAAATGACAACCAACCAGTATGAATGCATTGGCTGGGAATCGAACCCAGGTCAACTGCTTGGAAGGCAGCTATGCTAACCACTATACCACCAATGCCCAGAGACACAGATCGATCATGACATTAAAATGAATTAAAACAATCAAGTTATCAAATATGATTGAGAACTGACACATTTGCCTTCAAGTTTTCTCATCTCTTGGTTGCATGGTGAAATGATCAGCACTCTGGACTTTGAATCCAGTGATCCGAGTTCAAGTCTCGTGGAACCTTTTTTGCTTAATAACAGGAAGACGTAAACAACATTATTAAACATACTAATGTTACAAATTATGTGTTAAATGTATGCATGTCAGACATTGCAAGAAGCCAAAACATTTTTATGTAACAAACATTGGTTTGTGTGACAGAAAGTCATTGATAGAACATTGTTGTGCAGGCGAGCAAAGCAATATCGTAGCCTGAAAGGAATTAACACAGCAATGTCCTTCCTCAATGACAATGCCAGTTAGTGCTAAATGACAACCAACCAGTATGAATGCATTGGCTGGGAATCGAACCCAGGTCAACTGCTTGGAAGGCAGCTATGCTAACCACTATACCACCAATGCCCAGAGACACAGTTCGATAATGACATTAAAATGAATTAAAACAATCAAGTTATCGAATATGATTGAGAACTGACACATTTGCCTTCAAGTTTTCTCATCTCTTGGTTGCATGGTGAAATGATCAGCACTCTGGACTTTGAATCCAGTGATCCGAGTTCAAGTCTCGGTGGAACCTTTTTTTAATAACAGGAAGACGTAAACAACATTATTAAACATACTAATGTTACAAATTATGTGTTAAATGTATGCATGTCAGACATTGCAAGAAGCCAAAACATTTTTATGTAACAAACATTGGTTTGTGTGACAGAAAGTCATTGATAGAACATTGTTGTGCAGGCGAGCAAAGCAATATCGTA
Source organism: Liparis tanakae (assembly GCA_036178185.1). NCBI lineage: Eukaryota > Metazoa > Chordata > Actinopteri > Perciformes > Liparidae > Liparis > Liparis tanakae. Next base: position 12,133 of record JAYMGU010000923.1, on the reverse strand, counting down.
GCCTGAAAGGAATTAACACAGCAATGTCCTTCCTCAATGACAATGCCAGTTAGTGCTAAATGACAACCAACCAGTATGAATGCATTGGCTGGGAATCGAACCCAGGTCAACTGCTTGGAAGGCAGCTATGCTAACCACTATACCACCAATGCCCAGAGACACAGTTCGATAATGACATTAAAATGAATTAAAACAATCAAGTTATCGAATATGATTGAGAACTGACACATTTGCCTTCAAGTTTTCTCTCTTGGTTGCATGGTGAAATGATCAGCACTCTGGACTTTGAATCCAGTGATCCGAGTTCAAGTCTCGTGGAACCTTTTTTGCTTAATAACAGGAAGACGTAAACAACATTATTAAACATACTAATGTTACAAATTATGTGTGTTAAATGTATGCATGTCAGACATTGCAAGAAGCCAAAACATTTTTATGTAACAAACATTGGTTTGTGTGACAGAAAGTCATTGATAGAACATTGTTGTGCAGGCGAGCAAAGCAATATCGTAGCCTGAAAGGAATTAACACAGCAATGTCCTTCCTCAATGACAATGCCAGTTAGTGCTAAATGACAACCAACCAGTATGAATGCATTGGCTGGGAATCGAACCCAGGTCAACTGCTTGGAAGGCAGCTATGCTAACCACTATACCACCAATGCCCAGAGACACAGTTCGATATCATGATGACATTAAAATGAATTAAAACAATCAAGTTATCGAATATGATTGAGAACTGACACATTTGCCTTCAAGTTCTCATTTTCTGGTTGCATGGTGTAAAATGATCAGCACTCTGGACTTTGAATCCAGTGATCCGAGTTCAAGTCTCGGTGAAACCTTTTTGCTTAATAACAGGAAGACGTAAACAACATTATTAAACATACTAATGTTACAAATTATGTGTTAAATGTATGCATGTCAGACATTGCAGAGAAGCCATTTAAAACATTTTTATGTAACAAACATTGGTTTGTGTGACAGAAAGTCATTGATAGAACATTGTTGTGCAGGCGAGCAAAGCAATATCGTAGCCTGAAAGGAATTAACACAGCAATGTCCTTCCTCAATGACAATGCCAGTTAGTGCTAAATGACAACCAACCAGTATGAATTTGCTGGGGAATCGAACCCAGGTCAACTGCTTGGAAGGCAGCTATGCTAACCACTATACCACCAATGCCCAGAGAGTTCAGTCATGATACCTTTTGACATTAATAAATTAAAACAATCAAGTTATCGAATATGATTGAGAACTGACATTGCTGACACATTTTTCAATTGGTTTTCTCATCTTGACAATGCCCAGTTTTATGAATCCAGTGAACTTTTGATTGGCAGAACATTGGAAGTAAACAACATTATTAAACATACTAATGTTAACAAAGCAATGTGTTAAAATGTATGCCAGTTGTCATACATTGCAAGAAGCCAAAACATATTTATGTAACAAACATAACTGTTGTGGAAAGTCATTGAAGAACATTGTTGTGCTATGCTAAGCACTATACCTGGTAGCCTGAGAGACTTGTTCCAGCAATGACATTAAAATGAATTAAATGGACTTGGCAGTGAATCGAAAGTCATTTTTGCTTAATAACAGGAAGTCGAACATAATGTTACAAATTATGTGTTAAATGTATGCCAGACATTGCAAGAAGCAACATTATGTAACACCAATTGTGTGAAAGAGTCATTGACAGAACATTGCTGGGCAAGCAAAGCAATATCGTAGACATAAAGGAATTAACACAGCAATGAACTTCCTCAATGCCAGTTAATGCTAAGAAATCAACCAGTATGAATGCATTGAGAACTGAAACCCAGGTCAACTGCTTCAAGTTTATGCTAACCACTATACCACCAATGCCCAGAGATATAGTTTGATAATGACATTAAAATGAATTAAAACAATCAAGTTATCGAATATGATTGAGAACTGACACATTGCCTTCATCTCATCTCTGTTGCAAGGTGAATGGTCAGCACTCTGGACTTTGAATCCAGTGATCAGTTAGTTCATGTCTCGTGAACCTTTATTGCTTAATAACAGGAAGACGTAAACAACATTATTAAACAAACTAATGTTACAAATTATGTGTTAAATGTATGCATGTCAGACATTGCAAGAAGCCAAAACATTTTTATGTAACAAACATTGGTTTGTGTGACATAAAGTCATTGATAGAACATTGTTGTGCAGGCGAGCAAAGCAATATATAGTAGCCTGAAAGGAATTAACACAGCAATGTCCTTCCTCAATGACAATGCCAGTTAGTGCTAAATGACAACCAACCAGTATGAATGCATTGGCTGGGAATCGAACCCAGGTCAACTGCTTGGAAGGCAGCTATGCTAACCACTATACCACCAATGCCCAGAGACACAGTTCGATAATGACATTAAAATGAATTAAAACAATCAAGTTATCGAATATGATTGAGAACTGACACATTTGCCTTCAAGTTTTCTCATCTCTTTGTTGCAAGGTGAAATGGTCAGCACTCTGGACTTTGAATCCAGTGATCCGAGTTCATGTCTCGGTGGAACCTTTATTGCTTAATAACAGGAAGACGTAAACAACATTATTAAACAAACTAATGTTACAAATTATGTGTTAAATGTATGCATGTCAGACATTGCAAGAAGCCAAAACATTTTTATGTAACAAACATTGGTTTGTGTGACATAAAGTCATTGATAGAACATTGTTGTGCAGGCGAGCAAAGCAATATATAGTAGCCTGAAAGGAATTAACACAGCAATGTCCTTCCTCAATGACAATGCCAGTTAGTGCTAAATGACAACCAACCAGTATGAATGCATTGGCTGGGAATCAAACCCAGGTCAACTGCTTGGAAGGCAGCTATGCTAACCACTATACCACCAATGCCCAGAGACACAGTTCGATAATGACATTAAAATGAATTAAAACAATCAAGTTATCGAATATGATTGAGAACTGACACATTTGCCTTCAAGGACACTCTTTTCTGGATTCCATGGTGTAATGGTAAGCACTCTGGGCCCAGAATCCAGTGATCTGAGTCCAAGTCTCGGTGGAACCTTTTTTGCTTAATAACAGGAAGACGAAACAACATTATTAAACAAACTAATGTTACAAATTATGTGTTAAATGTATGCATGTCAGACATTGCAAGAAGCCAAAACATTTTTATGTAACAAACATTGGTTTGTGTGACAGAAAGTCATTGACAGAACAGTGTTGTGCAGGCGAATGACGGGTCTTAGGGGAAGGGGAATGGAGGAACCAACAACGCCACCTGGGGACTTGCACCCCAAGAAATATCCGTTTAGCAACCCTACGAGTCAATTTAGGATTCACTAAGACACAGATCCGCTAATGAGATTGGGCCGGAGGCGTGGTTTTATAAGATTGTCCAAAAGTTTATTTCATGAATTAAAAGTATATATAATCTACCATAAAAGCCACAACATGCAAAATCAGATCCCAGCAAAACAACCCATGCAGAACAATAAAAGCAAAGTAGACTTAACAAAATAGATAAAATGGATGAAACAAAACTACTAAAGCCAACAGCAAAACAGAGTAAAACAAAACAAAGGCAAAAGCAAAACAGAGTAAAACAAAACAAAGGCAAAAGCAAAACAGAGTAACACAAAACAAAGGCAAAAGCAAAACAGAGTAACACAAAACAAAGGCAAAAGCAAAACAGAGTAACACAAAACAAAGGCAAAAGCAAAACAGAGTAAAACAAAACAAAGGCAAAAGCAAAACAGCAGCAGGAGAACCTACCAATGAAAAACAAAAGGTTAAAAGGGTAACAACCTGCTGCAACATACAATATGAGATACTAATTACTTAAAACAACTGAAAGTAAACTCACCACGAGCCACCACAGGACCAAGAGTGAAAGAGGCCGTGCCAACAGGTGCCTTTATAGTGGCACTGATTGGGCTGGCTCCTCCCCCAAGGCTGCGTTCGCAAACCCTTCTCTGGGGAGTGTTCCCACTACAATCTACCCCCTAATGTTTTAATCGTCGTCCCGGCGATTGGGACTTACTGCCAGGGCCTAATAGCGACAGAAACACTAGACACAGGTACCCTCGAGTTCGTAGCCCCATTGACCTACTCCCGGCTGTCTGTGGTAGGTGATGGGGTTAGGATGCCTCCCTGCATTGATGCGTGTGGTCCTTCGATAGCTCCAGGTTGTCTGGAACAGCCTCGACTGCCACCGTAGTTGACTTGTCTGGACATCAACTGGTGCAGTAGTCTGTCCAGGAACTAGCGCAAACCATTCGCCATCTAAAGACTCATCCATGGGAGGGGGTTCAGTCTCTTGGGGAGGCGCACTAGGAAAGTTAACCACACCAGCCAATTTACTTTTGATTAGTGACCGTGGACATGTTTACCTTCCGAGGGTCGTTCACCGGGGCAATGGTGTACACCGACCCTCCCACTGCTGGGGCCTTAAGCACTTGGTACTCCACTGAGCTCCAGATGTCTGCGATTTTATGACGGCCTCTGACGCCAACATCCCGGAGATAGACCAACTGACCTTCCTGCAGGGGAATGTCTCGTACACGTTGGTCATAGTGCCTCTTACGCTGAGCAGCGGCAGCCGAGGTGCATGGAAGCACCCTCAAAAGCATGTCGTAGCGGGTTTGGTGTTCCACAATCCAGTCATGAATGCTACCAGCTATGGGTTCCTGAACTCGGCCCAAAAGGAAATCGACAGGTAACTGAGGGTCTTGCCCAAACATTAAGAAAATGGAGACTCACCGGTAGACTGGTGTGCTGTGGTGTTGTAGGAGAAAGTCACTTGTGGTAGGTAGCACGACCAATCCTCTTCTTGGTAACTGGCAGGGTGCGTAGGGAGGTTATGTAGAGTGCGGTTGAACCGCCACATTGGCCATTGCCAGTTGGATGGTAGGGAGTGGTGTGGCTTTTCTCAATGCTGTACATACCGCAAAGCTGTTGGATAAGATGGCTCTCAAAATTCCTGCCCTGGTCAGAGTGGATACGACTTGGCACTCCAAACTTGCAGAACCACTCATTGACCAGCACCGTGGCCACTGTGGAGGCCCGTTGGGACTGCCTGAGTGTACTTTGAAAAGACATCAGTCATGACCAGGACATTTTCCATCCCATTCTTCGACGGCTCCAGCGTTGTAAAGTCAACAGCAAGGATTTGATTTGGGCGAAGCCAACAAATGGCCCATGTAGGCGCAGGCAGCCGGTTGAGTGTTTTTAGCTACCTGACAACGCCACACTCCAGACACCATTGTTTAATGTCATGGTGCATTCCAGGCCAGTAGCACAGGTGATGGACGAGATCACTAGACCGATCACTGCCTTGATCTCGATGTTGATGATGTAGTAGATGCAGGACCTGACTCTTGAGCGACATGGGTAGTACCAGCTGGAGGACCTCTTTCCTTGGGGCGGCAGACTCTGCGATAAAGCACCCCATCTTGTTCCTCCATCCGGTCCCACTGTCTGACCAGCACCAGAACTTCCTTGGAGGCCTGGTGTCGTTCAGCTGCATCAGGGCCTTCCTTCGATCCAAAACCCCAGGAATTCCTGATGATTGGGTCTGCTTCCTGTAAAGCACATAGGTCAGAACGAGTGTGGCAGGGGAAAACTGAGATGGTGGCTCATGTGGCCTGTGTAGTTTGATTAGTTCCAATAGCCCGCTGAAGCGATTCTGGAACTTGGATGCCAGAGGCCGATAATCCAATGCACTGACTGGGTGCTGCCGGGAAAGGGCATCTGCATTCTGATTACATCGACCGGGCCTATACTTGATGGTGAAATCAAATGCAGCCAGTTGTGAAGCCCAACGCTGTTCCGTGGCACCCAGCTTTGCTGTGGAGAGATGACTTAACGGGTTATTGTCCGTATACACCACACATTTCTGTCCCAGGAGGTAATCTCTGAATTTTTCAGTCATGGCCCATTTGAGGGCCAAAAACTCCAATTTCATAGAGCTGTAGTTGCTCATGTTACGCTCTGTAGGCTTAAGGCCACGGCTTGCATAAGCTATGGGTCGAACCTTACCATCCTGTTCTTGTGAGAGCACAGCACCCAGTCCACTGTAGCTGGCGTCAACCTCTAGGATGAACGGTAAAGTGAAGTTAGCATAGGTCAAGACTGGAGAAGCCATCAACCTACTTTTAAGGCCCTCAAAGCTCTGCTCACACTCCTCCGTCCATGCAGCAGGTAGACTTTTTCCGGATGACTTCCATGACTTCCGTGATTTGAGCCAGTCAGTTCCGCAACAAGGCGGTGTAGTGGGCAGCAAGCTTGGCAAACCCTTCAACAAAACGTCGGTAGTAGCTTGCAAATCCTAAGAAGGACCGCAACTCTGACCCATGGTTAGGTCGCCCACTTTGAGACCGCTTCAATCTTGCAAGGGTCTGTGGACACTCCATCCTGGATATGATGTGACCCAAGTATCTCACCTCTGGTCTGAAGAAGGAGCACTTTTCCAACTTGGCTTTGAGGCCCTCCTGCTGCAGACGGCCCAGCACGGCTTTCTAGACGCTCCACGTGCTGTGCTACCGTGGAAGAGAAGACAACAATATCATCCAAGTACAGCAACAATGACTGACAGTGCTGGTCTCCAAAGATCCTCTCCATTAATCTCTGGAAGGTGCTTGGGGCGTTGCACAACCCAAATGGCATCCGGTTCCACTCAAACAGCCCAAAGGGAGTGCAGAATGCCGTCTTCATTTTGTCCTTTTCTGCAACTGGTACTTGGTTGTACCCAGCGGCCAGGTCCAGAGTCGAGAACCAGCGGGCCCCTGACAAGGTGTCAAACTCTTCAATTCGGGGCAATGGGAATGAGTCCTTGCGGGTCTTGCTGTTCAAGAGCCGATAGTCCACGCACAGACGAAGGCTGCCATCCTTCTTCTTCACCAGCACAATGGGAGAGGCGAAAGGGCTACTACTTTCTCGGATAACCTGTGCCTCAAGGAGCTGGTGAATGTGAGTCTTTGCTGCCTCATACTCTGACGGAGGAATGCGTCTATACCTTTGACGACCAGGTACCTCATCCACTACCGGAATTTCATGGGAAATGAGATTAGTACAACCTATGTCTCCCTCATGGGCAGAAAAGACACCACTGTACTTGTGTAGTAAGGACCTGACCTGACATTGCTCCTGATCATTGAGTGCTGTTAGATCTGATGCCTCAATCTTCTCCTGCACTGACTGGTTACGGTCTGAGAGAAAACAGTGGCTGATATCTCTCCTCTTTAAGACCTGCGGGTAAACTCACCAGGTGAGCCTGACTCAAGGTACCCAACACAGTGCGAGGGTAAAGTACAACATCCTGGGTCCCTACATTTACAATGGGGGATATAAACAGTACCTTGTATTACACGGACTAGCGCTGGGGATGCTAGTAACCCTGAAGGTAAGCCATTGCTAAGGGGCTCAAACAAAGCATCATCTGCCAGGTGCTGTTGGGAGCATGTGGCTGCCACCAATTTCATGGCACCCCCTGGGACTCTGCAGACCCTACCTCCCTTCACTTTTACACGACCCGAGCGATCAGGAGGGACGTTAGCCTGGACTTGGTGACACTGCTGGAGAGCTTGCTGAATTGGGGTTGGAGCCTGCAACACAGAGGGTAAGTTAAAGAGAGCAGGGCCATGCTGTACAAACAACTCCCAGTAACACTCCTTGAGAATGTTCATTCCTAGTACACCCGGAACCTCCGGCCTACCGTGTGGGGGATCCCTGACCACCAACACTCCCCGCTTTGTAATAACTTTATCACAAAGCTGCACATCCAACTCAAAGTAGCCTACATAGGGTATTGCTAGCCCATTAGCAGCACTTAACCTCAACCAGCTGCAAGAACTAAGTTTTTCTGTGCCCCAGGGTACAAAATGCTGTACAAAGAAACTCTCCGTTATGGTAGAGACCATTGACCCCGTGTCAACGAGACATGGAACCCAGACCCCACCCATTAACACGGTAATGTTTGGGCACGCTGACACCAAATTTTGAGGATCTACTGCGGACTCTGGAGTCGGGTGAGCCCCATCTGAACTTTGGCTCACTGGTTCAGAGGGTGAAAGTTTCTGGTTTTGAGGGCAGGGCCTATCAATAGAATTGGCGTGAACTGCTAGAGAGGTCGGCTGGGGCAAGGCAGCAACGTATTCTCCTTTACACTCTCTAGCAAAGTGGCCTAGGCTGTTGGCACCTCCTACATATGACAGTGTTCATGCGAGGTTTCAACTGAGTTCTAGGGCATTGCTAAGGGCTGCAAGACTTCTGGTAAGCTGACTCAACTGCTCTTGCTGATTCCTTAGGATTTCCTTTAGTTCACCTAGTTCAGACCCAACAGAGGAGTTACCCCGCTTTGCCATAACCGAGATGGCCTCCTGAGCAGAGTGCTGAAACCAAATGCTGCAGGGACAGAGTTACTTCTACTCCTCCCACCTCCTGGCATTCCTTCATGCTCCCACCTAATGGCCTCACTTCGGACCTCTATCAAGGTGGTCGGGGTGGCTCGACAAACTGCTTGAGTTCTCTCGTAGGTAACAATCAGACACATGTTCAACAAATTGGTCTCTGAGTAACACATATTTGTTCAGTGACCCTGTGGGGCTCTTTTGACAACCTTATCCATTAGATACATGAGAGCATGAGAAAATTCTTGTAGAGTTTCCTCTTGTTGTTTTCTGAAAAGAACTCTTCCTGCAAAGACACATATGACTTATTACACCCATACAATTCCTGCAGTATAGCCAGAATCTGGTCCGGATCTTCCCTCACTGCCTGTGACCTGTATTTAACCTCTTCCTTGCCTCCTCTAAATGATCATAAATGAAAAGTGCTTTTTCAGCTGATGACAGATGACGAGCACGGTACCAGACTGGACCTCTTCAACCCATTCAACAATGCTGAGACCTGTCCTACCTCGGAACGTGGGCACTTCCTGTCTCTAGGAAGATATATCAGTCTCGGTTACTGGAGCATTGACAGAAGGGCGCCCAGGTGTGGGAGGACTTGATGCGCACTGGTCCCAGGCTGGTTGACGCCCCGCCTCCTGACGCATCAATCGATTCTCAGCTTGCAGCTGGGCGATCAAGTCTTTTAGCTGGGAGAGTTCCTCCTCCATGAGGGAACCGTGCAGAGGAGAAGAGTAGTACTGGCTTGTCTTTCGGGATCCGACCAGGCCCTGCTGCTGTTTTGCTCACACACACACCTCGTACAAATTAAATAAAACCAACTGGAATACGTTAGAAAAATAAAACTACACGCTCCGCTTCACAGCATCCTGCCAACAACGCCAGAATGTGACGGGTCTTAGGGAAGGGGAATGGAGGAACCAATAACGCCACCTGGGGACTTGCACCCCAAGAAATATCCGCTTAGCAACCCTACGAGTCAATTTAGGATTCACTATGACACAGATCCGTTATCGAGATTGGGCCGAGACGTGGTTTTATAAGATTGTCCAAAAGTTTATTTCATGAATTAAAAGTATATATAATCTACCATAAAAGCCACAACATGCAAAAATCAGATCCCAGCAAAACAACCCATGCAGAACAATAAAAGCAAAGTAGACTTAACAAAATAGATAAAATGGATGAAACAAAACTACTAAAGCCAACAGCAAAACAGAGTAACACAAAAACAAAGGCAAAAGCAAAACAGAGTAAAAACAAAACAAAGGCAAAAGCAAAACAGCAGCAGGAGAACCTACCAATGAAAAACAAAAGGTTAAAAGGGTAACAACCTGCTGCAACATACAATATCAGATACTAATTACTTAAAACAACTGAAAGTAAACTCACCACGAGCCACCACAGGACCAAGAGTGAAAGAGGGCGTGCCAACAGGTGCCTTTATAGTGGAACTGATTGGGCTGGCTCCTGCACCAAGGCTGCGTTCGCAAACCCTTCTCTGGGGAGTGTTCCCCACTACACGAGCAAAGCAATATTGTAGCCTGAAAGGAATTAACACAGCAATGTCCTTCCTCAATGACAATGCCAGTTAGTGCTAAATGACAACCAACCAGTATGAATGCATTGGCTGGGAATCGAACACAGGTCAACTGCTTGGAAGGCAGCTATGCTAACCACTATACCACCAATGCCCAGAGACACACTTCGATAATGACATTAAAATGAATTAAAACAATCAAGTTATCAAATATGATTGAGAACTGACACATTTGCCTTCAAGTTTTCATCTCTTGGTTGCAAGGTGAAATGGTCAGCACTCTGGACTTTGAATCCAGTGATCCGAGTTCAATTCTCGGTGGAACCATTTTTGCTTAATAACAGGAAGACGTAAACAACATTATTAAACATACTAATGTTACAAATTATGTTTTAAATGTATGCATGTCAGACATTGCAAGAAGCCAAAACATTTTTATGTAACAAACATTGGTTTGTGTGATAAAGTCATTGATAGAACATTGTTGTGCAGGCGAGCAAAGCAATATATAGTAGCCTGAAAGGAATTAACACAGCAATGTCCTTCCTCAATGACAATGCCAGTTAGTGCTAAATGACAACCAACCAGTATGAATGCATTGGCTGGGAATCGAACCCAGGTCAACTGCTTGGAAGGCAGCTATGCTAACCACTATACCACCAATGCCCAGAGACACAGTTCGATAATGACATTAAAATGAATTAAAACAATCAAGTTATCGAATATGATTGAGATCTGACACATTTGCCTTCATGACACTCTTTTGGATTCCATGGTGTAATGGTCAGCACCCTGGGCTCTGAATCCAGTGATCTGAGTTCAAGTCTCGGTGAAACCTTTTTGCTTAATAACAGGAAGACGAACAACATTATTAAACATACTAATGTTACAAATTATCTGTTAAATGTATGCATGTCAGACATTGCAAGAAGCCAAAACATTTTTATGTAACAAACATTGGTTTGTGTGACAGAAAGTCATTGACAGAACAGTGTTGTGCAGGCGAGCAAAGCAATATTGTAGCCTGAAAGGAATTAACACAGCAATGTCCTTCCTCAATGACAATGCCAGTTAGTGCTAAATGACAACCAACCAGTATGAAAGCATTGGCTGGGAATCGAACACAGGTCAACTGCTTGGAAGGCAGCTATGCTAACCACTATACCACCAATGCCCAGAGACTCAATTTGATAATGACATTAAAATGAATTAAAACAATCAAGTTATCGAATATGATTGAGAACTGACACATTTGCCTTCAAGTTTTCTCATCTCTTGGTTGCATGGTGAAATGATCAGCGCTCTGGACTTTGAATCCAGTGATCCGAGTTCAAGTCTCGGTGGAACCTTTTTTGCTTAATAACAGGAAGACGTAAACAACATTATTAAACATACTAATGTTACAAATTATGTGTTAAATGTATGCATGTCAGACATTGCAAGAAGCCAAAACATTTTTATGTAACAAACATTGGTTTGTGTGAAAGAAAGTCATTGACAGAACATTGTTGTGCAGGCGAGCAAAGCAATATCGTAGCCTGAAAGGAATTAACACAGCAATGTCCTTCCTCAATGACAATGCCAGTTAATGCTAAATGACAACCAACCAGTATGAATGCATTTGCTGGGAATCGAACCCAGGTCAACTGCTTGGAAGGCATCAATGCTAACCACTATACCACCAATGCCCTGAGACACAGTTCGATAATGACATTAAAATGAATTAAAACAATCAAGTTATCGAATATGATTGAGAACTGACACATTTGCCTTCAAGTTTTCTCATCTCTTGGTTGCAAGGTGAAATGGTCAGCACTCTGGACTTTGAATCCAGTGATCCGAGTTCAATTCTCGGTGGAACCATTTTTGCTTAATAACAGGAAGACGTAAACAACATTATTAAACATACTAATGTTTACAAATTATGTTTTAAATGTATGCATGTCAGACATTGCAATAAGCCAAAACATTTTTATGTAACAAACATTGGTTTGTGTGACAGAAAGTCATTGATAGAACATTGTTGTGCAGGCGAGCAAAGCAATATCGTAGCATGAAAGGAATTAACAAAGCAATGTCCTTCCTCAATGACAATGCCAGTTAGTGCTAAATGACAACCAACCATTATGAATGCATTGGCTGGGAATCGAACCCAGGTCAACTGCTTGGAAGGCAGCTAT
>JAYMGU010000922.1:0-12004 GCA_036178185.1 Liparis tanakae | reverse complement strand
AGCGAATGGCGTTGGCCTCAGACACACGGCGGTAGTGGTGGGGTAGCTGGATCAGATTGGCAGATAGGAAGAAAACTTGTAACGTCCCTGGGTGGGCTTGAACCACCAACCTTTTCGGTTAACAGCCTAACGCTAACCAATTGCGCCCACAGAGACAACTGCACTTTCTACTACTACATACAGATTTTTCTGCTGAGGCAATGAGGTAGCGTTAAGAAAAATAATTTCAATGAAGAACTCTAGGCTGTTTAGCTGGATTTAAATCTAATTTTATCTAGACTAATGGCGTTTGGCCTCAGACACGACGGTAGTGGTGGGGTAGGATCAGATTCAGATAGGAAGAAAATTGTAACGCCCCTGGGTGGCTTGAACCACCAACCTTCGTTAACAGCCGAACGCCTAACCAATTGCGCCACAGAGACAACTGCACTTTCTCTATACATACAGATTTTTCTGCTGAGGCAATGAGGTAGCGTTAAGAAAAAAAATTTCAATGAAGAACTCTAGGCTGTTTAGCTGGATTTAAATCTAATTTTATCTAGACGAATGGCGTTGGCCTCAGACACGACGGTAGTGGTGGGGTAGCTGGATCAGATTGGTCAGATAGGAAGAAAATTTGTAACGTCCCTGGGTGGGCTTGAACCACCAACCTTTCGGTTAACAGCCGAACGCGCAACCAATTGCGCGCCACAGAGACAACTGCACTTTCTCTACTACATACAGATTTTTCTGCTGAGGCAATGAGGTAGCGTTAAGAAAAAAAATTTCAATGAAGAACTCTAGGCTGTTTAGCTGGATTTAAATCTAATTTTATCTAGACGAATGGCGTTGGCCTCAGACACGACGGTAGTGGTGGGGTAGCTGGATCAGATAGGAAGAAAATTTGTAACGTCCCTGGGTGGGCTTGAACCACCAACCTTTCGGTTAACAGCCGAACGCGCTAACCAATTGCGCCACAGAGACAACTGCACTTTCTCTACTACATACAGATTTTTCTGCTGAGGCAATGAGGTAGCGTTAAGAAAAATAATTTCAATGAAGAACTCTAGGCTGTTTAGCTGGATTTAAATCTAATTTTATCTAGACGAATGGCGTTGGCCTCAGACACGACGGTAGTGGTGGGGTAGCTGGATCAGATTGGCTAGATAGGAAGAAAACTTGTAACGTCCCTGGGTGGGCTTGAACCACCAACCTTTCGGTTAACAGCCGAACGCGCTAACCAATTGCGCCACAGAGACAACTGCACTTTCTCTACTACATACAGATTTTTCTGCTGAGGCAATGAGGTAGCGTTAAGAAAAATAATTTCAATGAAGAACTCTAGGCTGTTTAGCTGGATTTAAATCTAATTTTATCTAGACGAATGGCGCTGGCCTCAGACACGACGGTAGTGGGGGTAGCTGGATCAGATTGGCTAGATAGGAAGAAAACTTTGTACCCCTGGGTGGGCTTGAACCACCAACCTTTTCGTTAACAGCCTAACGCTAACCAATTGCGCCACAGAGACAACTGCACTTTCTCTACTACATACAGATTTTTCTGCTGAGGCAATGAGGTAGCGTTAAGAAAAATAATTTCAATGAAGAACTCTAGGCTGTTTAGCTGATTTAAATCTAATAATTTCAATGACGTAGTGGTGGGGTAGCTGGATCAGATTAGATAGGAAGAAAATTCAATGAAGAACTCTAGGCTGTTTAGGATTTAAATCTAATTTTATCTCAGACACGACGGTAGTGGGGGGTAGCTGGATCAGATTGGCTAGATAGGAAAACTTGTAACGTCCCTGGGGGCTTTGAACCACCAACCTTTCGGTTAACAGCCAACGCCTAACCAATTGCGCCACAGAGACAACTGCACTTTCTCTACTACATACAGATTTTTCTGCTGAGGCAATGAGGTAGCTAAGTAAAAAAAATAATTTCAATGAAGAACTCTAGGCTGTTTAGCTGGATTTAAATCTATTTTTATCTAGACTAATGACGTTGGCCCCAGACGACGACGGTAGTGGTGGGGTAGCTGGATCAGATTGGCTAGATAGGAAGAAAACTTGTAACGTCCCTGGGGGCTTTTGAACCACCAACCTTTCGTTAACAGTAACGCGCTAACCAATTGCGCCACAGAGACAACTGCACTTTCTCTACTACATACAGATTTTTCTGCTGAGGCAATGAGGTAGCGTTAAAAAATAATTTCAATGAAGAACTCTAGGCTGTTTAGCTGGATTTAAATCTAATTTTATCTAGACGAATGGCGTTGGCCTCAGACACGACGGTAGTGGTGGGGTAGCTGGATCAGATTGGCTAGATAGGAAGAAAAACTTGTAACGTCCCTGGGTGGGCTTGAACCACCAAACCTTTCGGTTAACAGCGAACGCGCTAACCAATTGCACAGAGACAACTGCACTTTCTCTACTACATACAGATTTTTCTGCTGAGGCAATGAGGTAGCGTTAAGAAAAAAAATTTCAATGAAGAACTCTAGGCTGTTTAGCTGGATTTAAATCTAATTTTATCTAGACGAATGGCGTTGGCCTCAGACACGACGGTAGTGGTGGGGTAGCTGGATCAGATTGGCTAGATAGGAAGAAAACTTGTAACGTCCCTGGGTGGGCTTGAACCACCAACCTTTCGTTAACAGTAACGCGCTAACCAATTGCGCCACAGAGACAACTGCACTTTCTCTACTACATACAGATTTTTCTGCTGAGGCAATGAGGTAGCGTTAAGAAAAATAATTTCAATGAAGAACTCTAGGCTGTTTAGCTGGATTTAAATCTAATTTTATCTAGACGAATGGCGTTGGCCTCAGACACGACGGTAGTGGTGGGGTAGCTGGATCAGATTGGCTAGATAGGGAAAAACTTGTAACGTCCCTGGGTGGGCTTGAACCACCAACCTTTCGTTAACAGAACGCGCTAACCAACGCGCCACAGAGACAACTGCACTTTCTCTACTACATACAGATTTTTCTGCTGAGGCAATGAGGTAGCGTTAAGAAAAATAATTTCAATGAAGAACTCTAGGCTGTTTAGCTGGATTTAAATCTAATTTTATCTAGACGAATGGCGTTGGCCTCAGACACGACGGTAGTGGTGGGGTAGCTGGATCAGATTGGCTAGATAGGAAGAAAACTTTGTAACGTCCCTGGGTGGGCTTGAACCACCAACCTTTCGTTAACAGCCTAACGCTAACCAATTGCGCCACAGAGACAACTGCACTTTCTCTACTACATACAGATTTTTCTGCTGAGGCAATGAGGTAGCGTTAAGAAAAATAATTTCAATGAAGAACTCTAGGCTGTTTAGCTGGATTTAAATCTAATTTTATCTAGACGAATGGCGTTGGCCTCAGAACACACGGTAGTGGTGGGGTAGCTGGATCAGATTGGCTAGATAGGAAGAAAACTTGTAACGTCCCTGGGTGGGCTTGAACCACCAACCTTCGTTAACAGCCAAACGCTAACCAATTGCGCCACAGAGACAACTGCACTTTCTACTACATACAGATTTTTCTGCTGAGGCAATGAGGTAGCGTTAAGAAAAATAATTTCAATGAAGAACTCTAGGCTGTTTAGCTGGATTTAAATCTAATTTTATCTAGACGAATGGCGTTGGCCTCAGACACGACGGTAGTGGTGGGGTAGCTGGATCAGATTGGCTAGATAGGAAGAAAACTTGTAACGTCCCTGGGTGGGCTTGAACCACCAACCTTTCGTTAACAGCCGAACGCGCTAACCAATTGCGCCACAGAGACAACTGCACTTTCTCTACTACATACAGATTTTTCTGCTGAGGCAATGAGGTAGCGTTAAGAAAAATAATTTCAATGAAGAACTCTAGGCTGTTTAGCTGGATTTAAATCTAATTTTATCTAGACGAATGGCGTTGGCCTCAGACACGACGGTAGTGGTGGGGTAGCTGGATCAGATTGGCTAGATAGGAAGAAAACTTGTAACGTCCCTGGGTGGGCTTGAACCACCAACCTTTTAATTAACAGCGCTAAACCAATTGCGCCACAGAGACAACTGCACTTTCTCTACTACATACAGATTTTTCTGCTGAGGCAATGAGGTAGCTAAGAAAAAATAATTTCAATGAAGAACTCTAGGCTGTTTAGCTGGATTTAAATCTAATTTTATCTAGACGAATGGCGTTGGCCTCAGACACGACGGTAGTGGTGGGGTAGCTGGATCAGATTGGCTAGATAGGAAGAAAACTTGTAACGTCCCTGGGTGGGCTTGAACCACCAACCTTTCGTTAACAGCCAACGCGCTAACCAATTGCGCCCACAGAGACAACTGCACTTTCTCTACTACATACAGATTTTTCTGCTGAGGCAATGAGGTAGCGTTAAGAAAAATAATTTCAATGAAGAACTCTAGGCTGTTTAGCTGGATTTAAATCTAATTTTATCTAGACGAATGGCGTTGGCCTCAGACACGACGGTAGTGGTGGGGTAGCTGGATCAGATTGGCTAGATAGGAAGAAAACTTGTAACGTTTCTGGGTGGGCTTGAACCACCAACCTTTCGGTTAACAGCCGAACGCGCTAACCAATTGCGCCACAGAGACAACTGCACTTTCTCTACTACATACAGATTTTTCTGCTGAGGCAATGAGGTAGCGTTAAGAAAAATAATTTCAATGAAGAACTCTAGGCTGTTTAGCTGGATTTAAATCTAATTTTATCTAGACGAATGGCGTTGGCCTCAGACACGACGGTAGTGGTGGGGTAGCTGGATCAGATTGGCTAGATAGGAAGAAAACTTGTAACGTCCCTGGGTGGGCTTTGAACCACCAACCTTTAACAGTTAGTTTAACGCGCTAACCAATTGCGCCACAGAGACAACTGCACTTTCTCTACTACATACAGATTTTTCTGCTGAGGCAATGAGGTAGCGTTACGAAAAAATAATTTCAATGAAGAACTCTAGGCTGTTTAGCTGGATTTAAATCTAATTTTATCTAGACGAATGGCGTTGGCCTCAGACACGACGGTAGTGGTGGGGTAGCTGGATCAGATTGGCTAGATAGGAAGAAAACTTGTAACGTCCTGGGTGGGCTTGAACCACCAACCTTTCGTTAACAGCCGAACGCTAACCAATTGCGCCACAGAGACAACTGCACTTTCTACTACATACAGATTTTTCTGCTGAGGCAATGAGGTAGCGTTAAAAAAATAATTTCAATGAAGAACTCTAGGCTGTTTAGCTGGATTTAAATCTAATTTTATCTAGACGAATGGCGTTGGCCTCAGACACGACGGTAGTGGTGGGGTAGCTGGATCAGATTGGCTAGATAGGAAGAAAACTTGTAACGTCCCTGGGTGGGCTTGAACCACCAACCTTTCGTTTACAGCTAACGCTAACCCAATTGCCACAGAGACAACTGCACTTTCTCTACTACATACAGATTTTTCTGCTGAGGCAATGAGGTAGCGTTAAGAAAAATAATTTCAATGAAGAACTCTAGGCTGTTTAGCTGGATTTAAATCTAATTTTATCTAGACGAATGGCGTTGGCCTCAGACACGACGGTAGTGGTGGGGTAGCTGGATCAGATTCAGATAGGAAGAAAACTTGTAACGTCCCTGGGGAAGCTTGAGCCACCAACCTTTCGGTTAACGCTAACGCTAACCAATTGGCGCCACAGAGACAACTGCACTTTCTCTACTACATACAGATTTTTCTGCTGAGGCAATGAGGTAGCGTTAAGAAAAATAATTTCAATGAAGAACTCTAGGCTGTTTAGCAATCTAATTTTATCTAGACGAATGGCGTTGGCCTCCAGGACACGACGACGGTAGTGGTGGGGTAGCTGGATCAGATTGGCTAGATAGGAAGAAAATTTGTAACCCCCTGGGTGGGCTTGAACCACCAACCTTTTCTTAACTGCCTAACGCGCTAACCAATTGCGCCACAGAGACAACTGCACTTTCTCTACTACATACAGATTTTTCTGCTGAGGCAATGAGGTAGCGTTAAGAAAAATAATTTCAATGAAGAACTCTAGGCTGTTTAGCTGGATTTAAATCTAATTTTATCTAGACGAATGGCGTTGGCCTCAGACACGACGGTAGTGGTGGGGTAGCTGGATCAGATTGGCTAGATAGGAAGAAAACTTGTAACGTCCCTGGGTGGCTTTGAACCACCAACCTTTCGTTAACAGCCTAACGCTAACCAATTGCGCCACAGAGAGACAACTGCACTTTCTACTACATACAGATTTTTCTGCTGAGGCAATGAGGTAGCGTTAAGAAAAATAATTTCAATGAAGAACTCTAGGCTGTTTAGCTGGTTTTAAATCTAATTTTATCTAGACGAATGGCGTTGGCCTCAGACACGACGGTAGTGGTGGGGTAGCTGGATCAGATTGGCTAGATAGGAAGAAAACTTGTAACGTCCCTGGGTGGGCTTGAACCACCAACCTTTCGGTTAACAGCCGAACGCGCTAACCAATTGCGCCACAGAGACAACTGCACTTTCTCTACTACATACAGATTTTTCTGCTGAGGCAATGAGGTAGCGTTAAGAAAAATAATTTCAATGAAGAACTCTAGGCTGTTTAGCTGGATTTAAATCTAATTTTATCTAGACGAATGGCGTTGGCCTCAGACACGACGGTAGTGGTGGGGTAGCTGGATCAGATTGGCTAGATAGGAAGAAAAACTTGTAACGTCCCTGGGTGGGCTTGAACCACCAACCTTTCGGTTAACAGCCGAACGCTAACCAATTGCCACAGAGACAACTGCACTTTCTCTACTACATACAGATTTTTCTGCTGAGGCAATGAGGTAGCGTTAAGCGTTAAAAAAAATAATTTCAATGAAGAACTCTAGGCTGTTTAGCTGGATTTAAATCTAATTTTATCTAGACGAATGGCGTTGGCCTCAGACACACGGTAGTGGTGGGGGTAGCTGGATCAGATTGGCTAGATAGGAAGAAAACTTGTAACAACGTCCCTGGGTGGGCTTGAACCACCAACCTTTCGTTAACAGCCTAACGCTAACCAATTGCGCCACAGAGACAACTGCACTTTCTCTACTACATACAGATTTTTCTGCTGAGGCAATGAGGTAGCGTTAATTCTAAAAAATTTCAATGAAGAACTCTAGGCTGTTTAGCTGGATTTAAATCTAATTTTTATCTAGACGAATGGCGTTGGCCTCAGACACGACGGTAGTGGTGGGGTAGCTGGATCAGATTGGCTAGATAGGAAGAAAACTTGTAACGTCCCTGGGTGGGCTTGAACCACCAACCTTTCGGTTAACAGCCAAACGCTCTAACCAATTGCGCCACAGAGACAACTGCACTTTCTCTACTACATTTAAATCTAATTTTTGAACCACCAAGTTAACAGCCGAACGCTAACCAATTGCGCCACAGAGACAACTGCACTTTCTCTACTACATACAGATTTTTCTGCTGAGGCAATGAGGTAGCGTTAAGAAAAATAATTTCAATGAAGAACTCTAGGCTGTTTAGCTGGATTTAAATCTAATTTTATCTAGACGAATGGCGTTGGCCTCAGACACGACGGTAGTGGTGGGGTAGCTGGATCAGATTGGCTAGATAGGAAGAAAACTTGTAACGTCCCTGGGTGGGCTTGAACCACCAACCTTTCGGTTAACAGCCAAACGCGCCAAACCAATTGCGCCACAGAGACAACTGCACTTTCTCTACTACATACAGATTTTTCTGCTGAGGCAATGAGGTAGCGTTAAGAAAAATAATTTCAATGAAGAACTCTAGGCTGTTTAGCTGGATTTAAATCTAATTTTATCTAGACGAATGGCGTTGGCCTCAGACACGACGGTAGTGTGGGGGTAGCTGGATCAGATTGGCTAGATAGGAAGAAAACTTGTAACGTCCCTGGGTGGGCTTGAACCACCAACCTTTCCGTTAACAGCCCAACGCGCTAACCAATTGCGCCACACAGAGACAACTGCACTTTCTCTACTACATACAGATTTTTCTGCTGAGGCAATGAGGTAGCGTTAAGAAAAATAATTTCAATGAAGAACTCTAGGCTGTTTAGCTGGATTTAAATCTAATTTTATCTAGACGAATGGCGTTGGCCTCAGACACGACGGTAGTGGTGGGGTAGCTGGATCAGATTGGCTATATAGGAAGAAAACTTGTAACGTCCCTGGGTGGGCTTGAACCACCAACCTTTCGGTTAACAGCCTAACGCTAACCAATTGCGCCCCAGAGACAACTGCACTTTCTCTACTACATACAGATTTTTTCTGCTGAGGCAATGAGGTAGCGTTAAGAAAAATAATTTCAATGAAGAACTCTAGGCTGTTTAGCTGGATTTAAATCTAATTTTATCTAGACTAATGGCGTTGGCCTCAGACACGACGGTAGGTGGGGTAGCTGGATCAGATTGGCTAGATAGGAAGAAAACTTGTAACGTCCCTGGGTGGGCTTGAACCACCAACCTTTCGTTAACAGCCGAACGCTGCTAACCAAATGCGCCACAGAGACAACTGCACTTTCTCTACTACATACAGATTTTTCTGCTGAGGCAATGAGGTAGCGTTAAGAAAAAATAATTTCAATGAAGAACTCTAGGCTGTTTAGCTGGATTTAAATCTAATTTTATCTAGACGAATGGCGTTGGCCTCAGACACGACGGTAGTGGTGGGGTAGCTGGATCAGATTGGCTAGATAGGAAGAAAACTTTGTAACGTCCCTGGGTGGGCTTGAACCACCAACCTTTCGGTTAACAGCCTAACGCTGCTAACTAACCAATTGCGCCACAGAGACAACTGCACTTTCTCTACTACATACAGATTTTTCTGCTGAGGCAATGAGGTAGCGTTAAGAAAAATAATTTCAATGAAGAACTCTAGGCTGTTTAGCTGGATTTAAATCTAATTTTATCTAGACTACGAATGGCGTTGGCCTCAGACACGACGGTAGTGGTGGGGTAGCTGGATCAGATTGGCTAGATAGGAAGAAAACTTGTAACGTCCCTGGGTGGGCTTGAACCACCAACCTTCGGTTAACAGCCAACGCTAACCAATTGCGCCACAGAGACAACTGCACTTTCTCTACTACATACAGATTTTTCTGCTGAGGCAATGAGGTAGCGTTAAGAAAAATAATTTCAATGAAGAACTCTAGGCTGTTTAGCTGGATTTAAATCTAATTTTATCTAGACGAATGGCGTTGGCCTCAGACACGACGGTAGTGGTGGGGTAGCTGGATCAGATTGGCTAGATAGGAAGAAAACTTGTAACGTCCCTGGGTGGGCTTGAACCACCAACCTTTCGGGTTAACAGCCGAACGCGCTAACCAATTGCGCCACAGAGACAACTGCACTTTCTCTACTACATACAGATTTTTCTGCTGAGGCAATGAGGTAGCGTTAAGAAAAATAATTTCAATGAAGAACTCTAGGCTG
The DNA here is from genome assembly GCA_036178185.1 of Liparis tanakae. NCBI lineage: Eukaryota > Metazoa > Chordata > Actinopteri > Perciformes > Liparidae > Liparis > Liparis tanakae. The sequence continues at coordinate 2,597 of JAYMGU010000922.1, read as the reverse complement.
TTTAGCTGGATTTAAATCTAATTTTATCTAGACGAATGGCGTTGGCCTCAGACACGACGGTAGTGGTGGGGTAGCTGGATCAGATTGGCTAGATAGGAAGAAAACTTGTAACGTCCCTGGGTGGGCTTGAACCACCAACCTTTCGGTTAACAGCCGAACGCTAACCAATTGCGCCACAGAGACAACTGCACTTTTCTACTACATACAGATTTTTCTGCTGAGGCAATGAGGTAGCGTTAAGAAAAATAATTTCAATGAAGAACTCTAGGCTGTTTAGCTGGATTTAAATCTAATTTTATCTAGACGAATGGCGTTGGCCTCAGACACGGTACGGTAGTGTGGTGGGGTAGCTGGATCAGATAGGAAGAAAACTTGTAACGTCCCTGGGTGGGCTTGAACCACCAACCTTTCGGTTAACAGCCGAACGCTAACCAATTGCGCCACAGAGACAACTGCACTTTCTCTACTACATACAGATTTTTCTGCTGAGGCAATGAGGTAGCGTTAAGAAAAATAATTTCAATGAAGAACTCTAGGCTGTTTAGCTGGATTTAAATCTAATTTTATCTAGACGAATGGCGTTGGCCTCAGACACGACGGTAGTGGTGGGGTAGCTGGATCAGATTGGCTAGATAGGAAGAAAACTTGTAACGTCCCTGGGTGGGCTTGAACCACCAACCTTTCGGTTAACAGCCGAACGCGCTAACCAATTGCGCCACAGAGACAACTGCACTTTCTCTACTACATACAGATTTTTCTGCTGAGGCAATGAGGTAGCGTTAAGAAAAATAATTTCAATGAAGAACTCTAGGCTGTTTAGCTGGATTTAAATCTAATTTTATCTAGACGAATGGCGTTGGCCTCAGACACGACGGTAGTGGTGGGGTAGCTGGATCAGATTGGCTAGATAGGAAGAAAACTTGTAACCGCCCTCGGTGGGCTTGAACCACCAACCTTTCGATTAACAGCCAAACGCGCTAACCAATTGCGCCACAGAGACAACTGCACTTTCTCTACTACATACAGATTTTTCTGCTGAGGCAATGAGGTAGCGTTAAGAAAAATAATTTCAATGAAGAACTCTAGGCTGTTTAGCTGGATTTAAATCTAATTTTATCTAGACGAATGGCGTTGGCCTCAGACACGACGGTAGTGGTGGGGTAGCTGGATCAGATTGGCTAGATAGGAAGAAAACTTGTAACGTCCCTGGGTGGGCTTGAACCACCAACCTTTCGGTTAACAGCCGAACGCTAACCAATTGCGCCACAGAGACAACTGCACTTTCTCTACTACATACAGATTTTTCTGCTGAGGCAATGAGGTAGCGTTAAGAAAAATAATTTCAATGAAGAACTCTAGGCTGTTTAGCTGGATTTAAATCTAATTTTATCTAGACGAATGGCGTTGGCCTCAGACACGACGGTAGTGGTGGGGTAGCTGGATCAGATTGGCTAGATAGGAAGAAAACTTGTAACGTCCCTGGGTGGCTTGAACCACCAACCTTTCGGTTAACAGCCGAACGCGCTAACCAATTGCGCCACAGAGACAACTGCACTTTCTCTACTACATACAGATTTTTCTGCTGAGGCAATGAGGTAGCGTTAAGAAAAATAATTTCAATGAAGAACTCTAGGCTGTTTAGCTGGATTTAAATCTAATTTTATCTAGACGAATGGCGTTGGCCTCAGACACGACGGTAGTGGTGGGGTAGCTGGATCAGATTGGCTAGATAGGAAGAAAACTTTGTAACGTCCCTGGGTGGGCTTGAACCACCAACCTTTCGGTTAACAGCCGAACGCGCTAACCAATTGCGCCACAGAGACAACTGCACTTTCTCTACTACATACAGATTTTTCTGCTGAGGCAATGAGGTAGCGTTAAGAAAAATAATTTCAATGAAGAACTCTAGGCTGTTTAGCTGGATTTAAATCTAATTTTATCTAGACGAATGGCGTTGGCCTCAGACACGACGGTAGTGGTGGGGTAGCTGGATCAGATTGGCTAGATAGGAAGAAAACTTGTAACGTCCCTGGGTGGGCTTGAACCACCAACCTTTCGGTTAACAGCCGAACGCGCTAACCAAATTTGCCACAGAGACAACTGCACTTTCTCTACTACATACAGATTTTTCTGCTGAGGCAATGAGGTAGCGTTAAGAAAAATAATTTCAATGAAGAACTCTAGGCTGTTTAGCTGGATTTAAATCTAATTTTATCTAGACGAATGGCGTTGGCCTCAGACACGACGGTAGTGGTGGGGTAGCTGGATCAGATTGGCTAGATAGGAAGAAAACTTGTAACGTCCCTGGGTGGGCTTGAACCACCAACCTTTCGGTTAACAGCCGAACGCGCTAACCAATTGCGCCACAGAGACAACTGCACTTTCTCTACATACAGATTTTTCTGCTGAGGCAATGAGGTAGCGTTAAGAAAAAAATTTCAATGAAGAACTCTAGGCTGTTTAGCTGGATTTAAATCTAATTTTATCTAGGCGAATGACGGTGAGCTCAGACACGACGGTAGTGGTGGGGTAGCTGGATCAGATTGGCTAGATAGGAAGAAAATTTGTAACGTCCCTGGGTGGGCTTGAACCACCAA
>JAYMGU010000920.1:0-19000 GCA_036178185.1 Liparis tanakae | reverse complement strand
GTTGTCGCATGGCAGTTGTTGTCACCATGGGAGTTGTTGTCGGCATGCAGTTGTTGTGCATGCAGTTGTTGGCAATGGGAGTTGTTGTCGGCATGGGAGTTGTTGTCGGCATGGGTGTTGTTGGTTCTGCATGCAGTTGTTGTGGTGGGAGTTGTTGTCGGCATGGCAGTTGTTGTGGCACCTGGCGATTGTTGTTGGCATGGCAGTTGTTGTCGGCATGGAGTTGTTGTCGGCACAGGAGTTGTTGTCGGCAGTTGCAGTTGTTGTGGCACGCTGCAGTTGTTATGGGCAAGGCAGTTGTTATCGGCACAGAGTTGTTGTCGGCATGGCAGTTGTTGTCGGCATGGAGTTGTTGTCGGCATCAGGAGTTGTTGTGGGTGCTGCAGATGTTGTGGGGCTGCAGTTGTTGTCAGCATGAAGTTGTTGTCGGCATGGCAGTTGTTGTCGGCATGGGAGTTGTTGTCGGCATCAGAGTTGTTGTGGGTGCTGCAGATGTTGTGGGTGCTGCAGTTGTTGTCAGCATGGAAGTTGTTGTTAGCATGGGTGTTGTTGTCGGCATGGCAGTTGTTGAGTTGTTGTCAGCATGGGAGTTGTTGTCAGCATGGGAGTTGTTGTTGGCATGGAGTTGTTGTCTGCATGGGTGTTGTTGTCGGCATGGCAGTTGTTGTCTTGTCATTGGAGTTGTTGTCAGCATGGGAGTTGTTGTCGGCATGGAGTTGTTGTGGGTACTGGAGTTGTGGGTGCGGCAGTTGTTGTGGGTGCGCAGTTGTTGTGGGTGCTGCAGTTGTTGGGTGTTGTTGTGGGTTCAGCAGTTGTTGTGGGTGCAGCTGTTGTTGTGGGTGCAGCAGTTGTTTTGTTTTGTTGGCATGGGAGTTGTTGTCGGCATGGGAGTTGTTGTGGGTGCAGCTGTTGTTGTAGGTGCTGCAGTTGTTGTGGGTGCAGAAGTTGTTGTGGCACGGCAGTTGTTGTAGGCATGGCGATTGTTGTCGGCACGGCAGTTGTTGTCGGCACGGCAGTTGTTGTAGGCACGGCGATTGTTGTAGGCACGGCAGTTGTTGTCGGCATGGCAGTTATTGTCGGCACAGGAGTTGTTGTCGGCAAGTCAGTTGTTGTCGGCACGGCAGTTGTTATGGGCAAGGCAGTTGTTATCGGCACAGAAGTTGTTGTCGGCATGGCAGTTGTTGTCGGCATGGGAGTTGTTGTCGGCATCAGAGTTGTTGTGGGTGCTGCAGATGTTGTGGGTGCTGCAGTTGTTGTCAGCATGGAAGTTGTTGTTTGCATGGGTGTTGTTGTCGGCATGGCAGTTGTTGTCACCATGGGAGTTGTTGTCGGCATGGGAGTTGTTGTTGGCATGGGAGTTGTTGTTGTTGGCATGGGAGTTGTTGTCGGCATGACAGTTGTAATGTGCATGGGAGTTGTTGTTGTCAGCATGGGAGTTGTTGTCAGCATGGGAGTTGTTGTCGGCATGGGGTTGTTGTCTGCATGGGTGTTGTTGTCGGCATGGCAGTTGTTGTCACCAAGGAGTTGTTGTCGGCATGGCAGTTGTGCATTGGAGTTGTTGGCGCGATGGGAGTTGTTGTCGGCATGGGAGTTGTTGTGGGTACTGCAGATGTTGTGGGTGCGGCAGTTGTTGTGGGTGCGGCAGTTGTTGTGGGTGCGGCAGTTGTTGTGGGTGCTGCAGTTGTTGTGGGTGCTGCAGTTGTTGTGGGTTCAGCTGTTGTTGTGGGGGAAGCAGTTGTTTTTTGGCATGGGAGTTGTTGTCGGCATGGGAGTTGTTGTGGGTGCAGCTGTTGTTGTAGGTGCTGCAGTTGTTGTGGATGCAGAAGTTGTTGTCGGCACGGCAGTTGTTGTAGGCATGGCGATTGTTGTCGACGGCAGTTGTTGTCGCACGGCAGTTGTTGTCGGCCGGCACGGAAGTTGTTGTCGCAGCAGTTGTTGTCGGCATGGCAGTTGTTGTCGGCATGGGAGTTGTTGTCGGCATCAGAGTTGTTGTGGGTGCTGCAGATGTTGTGGGTGCTGCAGTTGTTGTCAGCATGGAAGTTGTTGTTGCATGGGTGTTGTTGTCGGCATGGCAGTTGTTGTTGTTGTCGGCATGGGAGTTGTTGTCGGCATGGGAGTTGTTGAGTTGTTGTCGGCATGGAGTTGTTGTCGCATGGGAGTTGTTGTCGGCATGGGAGTTGTTGTGGGTGCTGCAGATGTTGTGGGTGCTGCAGTTGTTGTAGTTGTTGAGTTGTTGTCGGGTTGTTGTGGGTGCTGCAGTTGTTGTGAGTTGTTAGTTGTTGTGGCATGGGAGTTGTGGTGGGTTCTGCAGTTGTTGTGGGTGCTGCAGTTGTTGTCAGCATGGAGTTGTTGTTTGCATGGGTGTTGTTGTGGCATGGCAGTTGTTGTCACCATGGGAGTTGTTGTCGGCATGGGAGTTGTTGTTGGCATGGGTGTTGTTGTTGTTGGCATGGAGTTGTTGTCGGCATGACAGTTGTAATGTGCATGGGAGTTGTTGTTGTCAGCATGGCAGTTGTTGTCAGCATGGGAGTTGTTGTCGGCATGGGAGTTGTTGTCTGCATGGGTGTTGTTGTCGCATGGCAGTTGTTATGGGCAAGGCAGTTGTTATCGGCATGGAAGTTGTTGTGCATGGCAGTTGTTGTCGGCATGGGAGTTGTTGTCGGCATCAGAGTTGTTGTGGGTGCTGCAGATGTTGTGGGTGCTGCAGTTGTTGTGCATGGCAGTTGTTGTCACCAAGGAGTTGTTGTCGGCATGACAGTTGTGTACATTGGAGATGTAGGCGGGATGGGAATTGTTGTCGGCAATGGAGTTGTTGTGGGTACTGCAGATGTTGTGGGTGCGGCAGTTGTTGTGGGTGCGGCAGTTGTTGTGGGTGCTGCAGTTGTTGTGGGTGCTGCAGTTGTTGTGGGTTCAGCAGTTGTTGTGGGTGCAGCTGTTGTTGTGGGGGAAGCAGTTGTTTTTGTTGGCATGGGAGTTGTTGTCGGCATGGGAGTTGTTGTGGGTGCTGCAGTTGTTGTGGGTGCTGCAGTTGTTGTGGGTGCAGAAGTTGTTGTCGGCACGGCAGTTGTTGTAGGCATGGCGATTGTTGTCGGCACGGCAGTTGTTGTCGGCACGGCAGTTGTTGTAGGCACGGCGATTGTTGTAGGCACGGCAGTTGTTGTCGGCATGGCAGTTATTGTCGGCACAGGAGTTGTTGTCGGCAAGTCAGTTGTTGTCGGCACGGCAGTTGTTATGGGCAAGGCAGTTGTTATCGGCACAGAAGTTGTTGTCGGCATGGCAGTTGTTGTCGGCATGGGAGTTGTTGTCGGCATCAGAGTTGTTGTGGGTGCTGCAGATGTTGTGGGTGCTGCAGTTGTTGTCAGCATGGAAGTTGTTGTTTGCATGGGTGTTGTTGTCGGCATGGCAGTTGTTGTCACCATGGGAGTTGTTGTCGGCATGGGAGTTGTTGTTGGCATGGGAGTTGTTGTTGTTGGCATGGGAGTTGTTGTCGGCATGACAGTTGTAATGTGCATGGGAGTTGTTGTTGTCAGCATGGGAGTTGTTGTCAGCATGGGAGTTGTTGTCGGCATGGGAGTTGTTGTCTGCATGGGTGTTGTTGTCGGCATGGCAGTTGTTGTCACCAAGGGAGTTGTTGTCGGCATGGCAGTTGTGTACATTGGAGTTGTTGGCGCGATGGGAGTTGTTGTCGGCATGGGAGTTGTTGTGGGTACTGCAGATGTTGTGGGTGCGGCAGTTGTTGTGGGTGCGGCAGTTGTTGTGGGTGCTGCAGTTGTTGTGGGTGCTGCAGTTGTTGTGGGTTCAGCAGTTGTTGTGGGTGCAGCTGTTGTTGTGGGGGAAGCAGTTGTTTTTGTTGGCATGGGAGTTGTTGTCGGCATGGGAGTTGTTGTGGGTGCTGCAGTTGTTGTGGGTGCTGCAGTTGTTGTGGGTGCAGAAGTTGTTGTCGGCACGGCAGTTGTTGTAGGCATGGCGATTGTTGTCGGCACGGCAGTTGTTGTCGGCACGGCAGTTGTTGTCGGCATGGCAGTTGTTATGGGCAAGGCAGTTGTTATCGGCACAGAAGTTGTTGTCGGCATGGCAGTTGTTGTCGGCATGGCAGTTGTTGTCTGCATGGGAGTTGTTGTCGGCATCAGAGTTGTTGTGGGTGCTGCAGATGTTGTGGGTGCTGCAGTTGTTGTCAGCATGGAAGTTGTTGTTGGCATGGGTGTTGTTGTCAGCATGGCAGTTGTTGTCACCATGGGAGTTGTTGTTGGCATGGGAGTTTTTGTTGGCATGGGAGTTGTCGGCATGACAGTTGTAATGTGCATGGGAGTTGTTGTCAGCATGGGAGTTGTTGTCAGCATGGGAGTTGTTGTCGCCATGGGAGTTGTTGTCGGCATGGCAGTTGTTGTCACCATGGGAGTTGTTGTCGACATGGCAGTTGTTGTGTACATTGGAGTTGTTGGCGCGATGGGAGTTGTTGTCGGCATGGGAGTTGTTGTCGGCATGGTACTTGTTGTTGGTTCTGCAGTTGTTGTCAGCATGGGAGTTGTTGTCGGCATGGGAGTTGTTGTGGGTTCTGTAGTTGTGGGTTCTGCAGTTGTTGTCGGCATGGGAGTTGTTGTGGGTTCTGTAGTTGTGGGTTCTGCAATTGTTGTGTACATTGGAGTTGTTGTTGGCATGGCAGTTGTTGTGGGTTCTGCAGTTGTGGGTTCTGCAGTTGTTGTCGGCATAGGAGTTGTTGTCGGCATGGCAGTTGTTGTGGGTTCTGCAGTTGTTGTGTACATGGGAGTTGTTGTCACGATGGGAGTTGTTGTCGGCATGGCAGTTGTTGTGGGTTCTGCAGTTGTTGTCGGCATAGGAGTTGTTGTCGGCATGGCAGTTATTGTGGGTTCTGCAGTTGTTGTCGGTATAGTAGTTGTTGTCTGCATGGCAGTTGTGTGCATGGGAGTTGTTGTCGGCATGGGAGTTGTTGTGAGTGATGCAGTTGTTGTGGGTGCTGCAGTTGTTGTCAGCATGGAAGTTGTTGTTGGCATGGGTGTTGTTGTCGGCATGGCAGTTGTTGTCACCATGGGAGTTGTTGTCGGCATGGGAGTTGTTGTTGGCATGGGAGTTGTTGTTGTTGGCATGGGAGTTGTTGTCGGCATGGCATGACGGTTGTAATGTGCAGTTGTTGTTGTCAGCATGGGAGTTGTTGTCAGCATGGGAGTTGTTGTCGGCATGGGAGTTGTTGTCTGCATGGGTGTTGTTGTCGGCATGGCAGTTGTTGTCACCAAGGGAGTTGTTGTCGGCATGGCAGTTGTGTACATTGGAGTTGTTGGCGATGGGAGTTGTTGTCGGCATGGGAGTTGTTGTGAGTGATGCAGTTGTTGTGGGTGCAGCAGTTGTTGTGGGAAAGTAGTTGTTGTTGGCATGGAGTTGTTGTCAGCATGGGAGTTGTTGTGGGTGCTGCAGTTGGCGAGTTGTTGTCTGCATGGGAGTTGTTGTGGGTGATGCAGTTGATGTGTGTGCTGCAGTTGTTGTGGCTACTGGAGTTCTTGCAGTTGTTGTGTGTGCATGCTGCAGTTGTTGTGGGTTCAGCAGTTGTTGTGGGCATGGGAGTTGATGTCGGCATGGGAGTTGTTGTGGGTACAGCAGTTGTTGTGGGTACTGCAGTTGTTGTGGGTACTGCAGTAGTTGTGGGTGCTGCAGTTGTTGTGGGTGCTGCTGTTGTTGTGGCTGCCGCAGTTGTTGTGGGATCAGAAGTTGTTGTGGGTGCTGCAGTTGTTGTTGGTTTGGGAGTTGTTGTTGGCATGGGAGTTGTTGTCGGCATGGCAGTTGTTGTGTGCTGCAGTTGTTGTGGGTGCGAGTTGTTGTGGCATGGCAGTTGTTGTTGGCATGGCAGTTGTTGTCGGCACGGCAGTTGTTGTCGGCACGGCAGTTGTTGTCGGCATGGCAGTTGTTGTCGGCACAGAAGTTGTTGTCGGCATGGCAGTTGTTGTCGGCATGGCAGTTGTTGTCTGCATGGGAGTTGTTGTCGGCATCAGAGTTGTTGTGGGTGCTGCAGATGTTGTGGGTGCTGCAGTTGTTGTCAGCATGGAAGTTGTTGTTGGCATGGGTGTTGTTGTCGGCATGGCAGTTGTTGTCACCATGGAGTTGTTGTTGGCATGGGAGTTGTTGTTGGCATGGGAGTTGTCGGCATGAGGTTGTTGCAGGGTTGTTGTCAGGGGAGTTGTTGTCAGCATGGAGTTGTTGTTGTTGTCGCATGGCAGTTGTTGTCACCATGGGAGTTGTTGTCATGGCAGTGTTGCATTGGGTTGTTGGCGATGGGAGTTGTTGTCGGCATGGGAGTTGTTGTGGCTTGTTGTTGGTTCTGCAGTTGTTGTCAGCATGGAGAGTTGTTGTCGGCATGGGTGTTGTGTTGTGGGAAGTAGTTGTTGTTGGCATGGGTTGTTGTCAGCATGAGTTGTTGTGGGTGCTGCAGTTGTGGGAGTTGTTGTCTGCATGGGTTGTTGTGGGTGATGCAGTTGATGTGTGTGCTGCAGTTGTTGTGGCTACTGGAGTTCTTGCAGTTGTTGTGGTAGGTGCTGCAGTTGTTGTGGTTCAGCAGTTGTTGTGGGTTCAGCAGTTGTTGTGGGTGTGGGAGTTGTTTTGTTGGCATGGAGTTGTTGTCGCAGATGTTGTGGGTGTTGTTGTGGGTGCTGCAGTTGTTGTGGGTTGCAGTTGTTGTGGGTGCAGCTGTTGTTGTGGGGAAGCAGTTGTTTTGTTGGCATGGGAGTTGTTGTCGGCATGGGAGTTGTTGTGGGTGCTGCAGTTGTTGGGTGCTGCAGTTGTTGTGCAGAAGTTGTTGTAGGCATGGCGATTGTTGTCGCAGGTTGTTGTCGCCGGCAGTTGTTGTCGCATGGCAGTTATTTGGCACGGTTGTTGTCGGCGGCAGTTGTTGTCGGCAGTTGTTATGCAGCAGTTGTTCGGCACAGAAGTTGTTGTCGCATGGCAGTTGTTGTCGCATGGGAGTTGTTGTGGTTGTTGGTTCTGCTGGCAGTTGTTGTCAGCATGGGAGTTGTTGTCGGCATGGGAGTTGTTGTGGGTTCTGTAGTTGTGGGTTCTGCAGTTGTTGTCGGCATGGGAGTTGTTGTGGGTTCTGTAGTTGTGGGTTCTGCAGTTGTTGTCGGCATAGGAGTTGTTGTCGGCATGGCAGTTGTTGTGGGTTCTGCAGTTGTTGTGTACATGGGAGTTGTTGTCACGATGGGAGTTGTTGTCGGCATGGCAGTTGTTGTGGGTTCTGCAGTTGTTGTCGGCATAGGAGTTGTTGTCGGCATGGCAGTTATTGTGGGTTCTGCAGTTGTTGTCGGTATAGTAGTTGTTGTCTGCATGGCAGTTGTGTGCATGGGAGTTGTTGTCGGCATGGGAGTTGTTGTGAGTGATGCAGTTGTTGTGGGTGCTGCAGTTGTTGTCAGCATGGAAGTTGTTGTTGGCATGGGTGTTGTTGTCGGCATGGCAGTTGTTGTCACCATGGGAGTTGTTGTCGGCATGGGAGTTGTTGTTGGCATGGGAGTTGTTGTTGTTGGCATGGGAGTTGTTGTCGGCATGACAGTTGTAATGTGCATGGGAGTTGTTGTTGTCAGCATGGGAGTTGTTGTCAGCATGGGAGTTGTTGTCGGCATGGGAGTTGTTGTCTGCATGGGTGTTGTTGTCGGCATGGCAGTTGTTGTCACGAAGGGAGATGTTGTCGGCATGGCAGTTGTGTACATTGGAGTTGTTGGCGCGATGGGAGTTGTTGTCGGCATGGGAGTTGTTGTGAGTGATGCAGTTGTTGTGGGTGCAGCAGTTGTTGTGGGGAAAGTAGTTGTTGTTGGCATGGGAGTTGTTGTCAGCATGGGAGTTGTTGTGGGTGCTGCAGTTGTGGGTGCGGCAGTTGTTGTCTGCATGGGAGTTGTTGTGGGTGATGCAGTTGATGTGTGTGCTGCAGTTGTTGTGGCTACTGGAGTTCTTGCAGTTGTTGTGTGTGCAGCAGTTGTTGTAGGTGCTGCAGTTGTTGTGGGTTCAGCAGTTGTTGTGGGTTCAGCAGTTGTTGTGGGTGTGGGAGTTGTTGTCGGCATGGGAGTTGTTGTCGGCAATGGAGTTGTTGTGGGTACTGCAGATGTTGTGGGTGCGGCAGTTGTTGTGGGTGCGGCAGTTGTTGTGGGTGCTGCAGTTGTTGTGGGTTCAGCAGTTGTTGTGGGTGGAGCTGTTGTTGTGGGGGAAGCAGTTGTTTTTGTTGGCACGGCAGTTGTTGTAGGCATGGCGATTGTTGTCGGCACGGCAGTTGTTATGGGCAAGGCAGTTGTTATCGGCACAGAAGTTGTTGTCGGCATGGCAGTTGTTGTCGGCATGGCAGTTGTTGTCTGCATGGGAGTTGTTGTCGGCATCAGAGTTGTTGTGGGTGCTGCAGATGTTGTGGGTGCTGCAGTTGTTGTCAGCATGGAAGTTGTTGTTGGCATGGGTGTTGTTGTCGGCATGGCAGTTGTTGTCACCATGGGAGTTGTTGTTGGCATGGGAGTTGTTGTTGGCATGGGAGTTGTCGGCATGACAGTTGTAATGTGCATGGGAGTTGTTGTCAGCATGGGAGTTGTTGTCGCCATGGGAGTTGTTGTCGGCATGGCAGTTGTTTTGTACAGTGGAGTTGTTGTCGGCATGGGAGTTGTTGTCTGCATGGGTGTTGTTGTCGGCATGGCAGTTGTTGTCACCATGGGAGTTGTTGTCGGCATGGCAGTTGTTGTGTACATTGGAGTTGTTGGCGCGATGGGAGTTGTTGTCGGCATGGGAGTTGTTGTCGGCATGGTACTTGTTGTTGGTTCTGCAGTTGTTGTCAGCATGGGAGTTGTTGTCGGCATGGGAGTTGTTGTGGGTTCTGTAGTTGTGGGTTCTGCAGTTGTTGTCGGCATGGGAGTTGTTGTGGGTTCTGTAGTTGTGGGTTCTGCAATTGTTGTGTACATTGGAGTTGTTGTTGGCATGGCAGTTGTTGTGGGTTCTGCAGTTGTGGGTTCTGCAGTTGTTGTCGGCATAGGAGTTGTTGTCGGCATGGCAGTTGTTGTGGGTTCTGCAGTTGTTGTGTACATGGGAGTTGTTGTCACGATGGGAGTTGTTGTCGGCATGGCAGTTGTTGTGGGTTCTGCAGTTGTTGTCGGCATAGGAGTTGTTGTCGGCATGGCAGTTATTGTGGGTTCTGCAGTTGTTGTCGGTATAGTAGTTGTTGTCTGCATGGCAGTTGTGTGCATGGGAGTTGTTGTCGGCATGGGATTTGTTGTGAGTGATGCAGTTGTTGTGGGTGCTGCAGTTGTTGTCAGCATGGAAGTTGTTGTTGGCATGGGTGTTGTTGTCGGCATGGCAGTTGTTGTCACCATGGGAGTTGTTGTCGGCATGGGAGTTGTTGTTGGCATGGGAGTTGTTGTTGTTGGCATGGGAGTTGTTGTCGGCATGACAGTTGTAATGTGCATGGGAGTTGTTGTTGTCAGCATGGGAGTTGTTGTCAGCATGGGAGTTGTTGTCGGCATGGGAGTTGTTGTCTGCATGGGTGTTGTTGTCGGCATGGCCGTTGTTGTCACAAAGGGAGTTGTTGTCGGCATGGCAGTTGTGTACATTGGAGTTGTTGGCGCGATGGGAGTTGTCGGCATGGGAGTTGTTGTGAGTGATGCAGTTGTTGTGGGTGCAGCAGTTGTTGTGGGGAAAGTAGTTGTTGTTGGCATGGGAGTTGTTGTCAGCATGGGAGTTGTTGTGGGTGCTGCAGTTGTGGGTGCGGCAGTTGTTGTCTGCATGGGAGTTGTTGTGGGTGATGCAGTTGATGTGTGTGCTGCAGTTGTTGTGGCTACTGGAGTTCTTGCAGTTGTTGTGTGTGCAGCAGTTGCTGTAGGTGCTGCAGTTGTTGTGGGTTCAGCAGTTGTTGTGGGTGTGGGAGTTGTTGTCGGCAATGGAGTTGTTGTGGGTACTGCAGATGTTGTGGGTGCGGCAGTTGTTGTGGGTGCGGCAGTTGTTGTGGGTGCTGCAGTTGTTGTGGGTGCTGCAGTTGTTGTGGGTTCAGCAGTTGTTGTGGGTGCAGCTGTTGTTGTGGGGGAAGCAGTTGTTTTTGTTGGCACGGCAGTTGTTGTAGGCATGGCGATTGTTGTCGGCACGGCAGTTGTTGTCGGCACGGCAGTTGTTGTCGGCATGGCAGTTTTCACGGGTTGTTGGGCGGCAGTTGTTGTCGGGTTGTTATCGGCACAGAGTTGTTGTCGCATGGCAGTTGTTGTCGGCATGGCAGTTGTTGTGGGCATCAGAGTTGTTGTGGGTGCTGCAGATGTTGTGGGTGCTGCAGTTGTTGTCAGCATGGAAGTTGTTGGGCATGGGTGTTGTTGTCGGCATGGCAGTTGTTGTCACCATGGGGTTGTTGTTGGCATGGGAGTTGTTGTTGGCATGGGGTGCTGCAGATGTTGTGGTGCATGGGAGTTGTTGTCAGCATGGGAGTTGTTGTCGCATGGGAGTTGTTGTCGGCATGGGAGTTGTTGATGGGAGTTGTTGTCGGCATGGCAGTTGTTTGGAGTTGGTCGCATAGTTGTTGTCTGCATGGGTGTTGCATGGCAGTTGTTGTCCCATGGGAGTTGTTGTCGGCATGGAGTTGTTGTGGCATGGGAGTTGTTGTCGGGGAGTTGCAGTTGTTGTCAGCAGTTGTTGGTTGTGGCAGTTGTTGTTGTTGCATGGGAGTTGTTGTGCATGGGAGTTGTTGTGGGAGTTGTTGTCAGCATGGGGTTGTTGTTGTCGGCAAGTTGTTGTTGCATGGCAGTTGTTAGTTGTTGGGAGTTGTTGGTTGTTGTGGAGTTGTTGCAGTTGTTGTTGTTGGTTCAGTTGTTGTGGGGCAGTTGTTGTGGGCAGTTGGCATGGGAGTTGTTGTCGGCATGGGAGTTGTTGTTGGCATGGGGTTTGTTGTTGGCATGGCAGTTGTTGTCACCATGGGAGTTGTTGTGGGAGTTGTTGTTGGCATGGGAGTTGTTGTTGTTGGCATGGGAGTTGTTGTCGGCATGACAGTTGTAATGTGCATGGGGTTGTTGTCAGCATGGGAGTTGTTGTCGGCATGGGAGTTGTTGTTGGCATGGGAGTTGCATGGGAGTTGTTGTCGGCATGGCAGTTGTTGTCGGGAGTTGTTGTCGGCATGGCAGTTGTGGAGTTGTTGGCGCATGGGAGTTGTTGTCGGCATGGGAGTTGTTGATGCAGTTGTTGTGGGTGCAGCAGTTGTAGTTGTTGTCGGCATGGGAGTTGTTGTCTGCATGGGAGTTGTTGTGGGTGCTGCAGTTGTTGGTGGCAGTTGTTGTCTGCATGGGAGTTGTTGTGGGTGTTGCAGTTGTTGTGGTGCGGCAGTTGTTGTGGAGTTGTTGTGGTGCAGCAGTTGTTGTGGGTACTGGAGTTGTTGTGGGTTCAGCAGTTGTTGTGGGTGCAGCAGTTGTTGTCGGTGCAGTTGTTGTCAGCATGGAAGTTGTTGTGGTGATGCAGTTGTTGTGGGTGCAGTTGTTGTGGGTGCGCAGTTGTTGTGGGTTCAGCAGTTGTTGTGGGTGCAGCTGTTGTTGTGGGGGGGAAGCAGTTGTTTTGTTGGCATGGGAGTTGTTGTCGGCATGGGGAGTTGTTGTGGGTGCTGCAGTTGTTGTGGGTGCTGCAGTTGTTGTCGGTGCAGAAGTTGTTGTCGCACGGCAGTTGTTGTAGGCATGGCAGTTGTTGTCGGCACGGCAGTTGTTGTCGGCATGGCAGTTGTTGTCGGCATGGAGTTGTTGTCGGCATCAGAGTTGTTGTGGTGCTGGCAGATGTTGTGGGTCTGCAGTTGTTGTCAGCATGGAAGTTGTTGTGGCATGGGTGTTGTTGTGCATGGCAGTTGTTGTCACCATGGAGTTGTTGTTGGCATGGGAGTTGTTGTTGGCATGGCAGTTGTTGCATGACGGGAGTTGTTGTCAGCATGGGAGTTGTTGGAGTTGTTGTCAGCATGGGAGTTGTTGTGTTGTTGCATGGAGTTGTTGTTGGCATGGGAGTTGTTGTCGGCATGGCAGTTGTTTTGTACAATGGAGTTGTTGTCGGCATGGGAGTTGTTGTCGGCACGTCAGTTGTTGTCGGCACGGCAGTTGTTATGGGCAAGGCAGTTGTTATCGGCACAGAAGTTGTTGTCGGCATGGCAGTTGTTGTCGGCATGGGAGTTGTTGTCGGCATGGCAGTTGTTGTCACCATGGGAGTTGTTGTTGGCATGGGAGTTGTTGTTGTTGGCATGGGAGTTGTCGGCATGACAGTTGTAATGTGCATGGGAGTTGTTGTCAGCATGGGAGTTGTTGTCGGCATGGCAGTTGTTTTGTACAATGGAGTTGTTGTCGGCATGGGAGTTGTTGTCTGCATGGGTGTTGTTGTGGGGGCAGCAGTTGTTGTGGGTGTGGCAGTTGTTGTGGGTGTTGCAGTTATTGTGCGTGCGGCAGTTGTTGTCAGCATGGGAGTTGTTGTGGGTGCAGCAGTTGTTGCGGGTACTGGAGCTGTTGCGGGTTCAGCAGTTGTTGTGGGTGCAGCTGTTGTTGTGGGGGAAGCAGTTCTCAGCATGGAAGTTGTTGTGAGTGATGCAGTTGTTGTGGGTGCGGCAGTTGTTGTGGGTTCAGCAGTTGTTGTGGGTGCAGCTGTTGTTGTGGGGGAAGCAGTTGTTTTTGTTGGCATGGGAGTTGTTGTCGGCATGGGAGTTGTTGTGGGTGCTGCAGTTGTTGTGGGTGCTGCAGTTGTTGTGGGTGCAGAAGTTGTTGTCGGCACGGCAGTTGTTGTAGGCATGGCGATTGTTGTCGGCACGGCAGTTGTTGTCGGCATGGCAGTTATTGTCGGCACGGGAGTTGTTGTCGGCACGGCAGAAGTTGTTGTCGGCACAGCAGTTGTTGTCGGCATGGCAGTTGTTGTCGGCATGGGAGTTGTTGTCGGCATGGCAGTTGTTGTCACCATGGGAGTTGTTGTTGGCATGGGAGTTGTTGTTGTTGGCATGGGAGTTGTCGGCATGACAGTTGTAATGTGCATGGGAGTTGTTGTCAGCATGGGAGTTGTTGTCGGCATGGCAGTTGTTTTGTACAATGGAGTTGTTGTCGGCATGGGAGTTGTTGTCGGCACGTCAGTTGTTGTCGGCACGGCAGTTGTTATGGGCAAGGCAGTTGTTATCGGCACAGAAGTTGTTGTCGGCATGGCAGTTGTTGTCGGCATGGGAGTTGTTGTCGGCATGGCAGTTGTTGTCACCATGGAGTTGTTGTTGGCATGGGAGTTGTTGTTGTTGGCATGGGGTTGTTGTCGGCATGGGAGTTGTTGTCAGCATGGTTGTTGCGCAGTTGTTGTACATGGAGTTGTTGTCGCATGGAGTTGTTGTTGGCATGGGTGTTGTGTGGGCATGCAGTTGTTGTGGGTGTGGGGTTGTTGTGGGCATGGGAGTTGTTGTCAGCATGGGAGTTGTGTTGAGCTGTTGTTGTGGTTGTTGTGGGTGCTGCAGTTGTTGTGGGCAGCAGTTGTTGTGGGAGCTGTTGTTGTGGAAGCAGTTGTTGTTGTTGGCATGGGAGTTGTTGTCGGCATGGGAGTTGTTGTGGGTGCTGCAGTTGTTGTCTGCATGGGGTTGTTGTCGGCATGGCAGTTGTTGTAGGCATGGCGTTGTTGTCGGCGGCAGTTGTTGTCTGCATGGCAGTTGTTGTGGGCGGCAGTTGTTGTGGGTGCGGCAGTTGTTGTGTGCTGCAGTTGTTGTCGGCATGGCAGTTGTTGTCAGCATGGGGTTGTTGTGGGCAGTTGCACCATGGGAGTTGTTGTTGGCATGGGAGTTGTTGTTGGCATGGGAGTTGTCGGCATGACGGTTGTAATGTGCATGGAGTTGTTGGCATGGGAGTTGTTGTCGCATGGGAGTTGTTGTGGTCAATGGAGTTGTTGTGGCATGGGAGTTGTTGTTGTGGGCCAGGGCAGTTGTTGTCGGCAGCAGTTGTTGTCGGCATGGCAGTTGTTGTCGGCATGGGAGTTGTTGTCGGCATGGCAGTTGTTGTCACCATGGGAGTTGTTGTTGCATGGGTGTTGTTGTTGGCATGGAGTTGTCGGCATGGCAGTTGTAATGTTGTTGTTGTCAGCATGGGAGTTGTTGTCGGCATGGCAGTTGTTGTGTACATGGAGTTGTTGGCATGGGAGTTGTTGTCTGCATGGGGTTGTTGTGGGCAGCAGTTGTTGTGGGTGCAGCAGTTGTTGTGGGTGCAGCAATTGATGTCGGCATGGGAGTTGTTGTGGGTGCAGCGGTTGTTGTGGGTGCTGCAGTTGTTGTGGGTGCAGCAGTTGTTGTGGGAAGCAGCTCAGCATGGAAGTTGTTGTGAGTGATGCAGTTGTTGTGGGTGCGGCAGTTGTTGTGGCAGCAGTTGGGGAGCTGTTGTTGTGGAAGCAGTTGTTTGTTGGCATGGGGTTGTTGTCGGCATGGGAGTTGTTGTGGGTGCTGCAGTTGTTGTGGGTTGCAGTTGTTGTGGTGCGTTGTTGTGGGAAGTTGTTGTCGGCATGGAGCAGTTGTTGTCGGCATGGAGTTGTTGTGTTGGCACGGCAGAGTTGTTGGGCACAGCAGTTGTTGTCGGCATGGCAGTTGTTGTGGGAGTTGTTGCCCATGAGTTGTTGTGGGTGCTGCAGTTGTTGTGGGTGCTGCAGTTGTTGTCAGCATGGAGTTGTTGTTAGCATGGGTGTTGTTGTGGCATAGGCAGTTGTTGTTGGCATGGGAGTTGTTGTTGGCATGGGAGTTGTTGGTGCTGCAGTTGTTGGGAGTTGTTGTCAGCATGGGTTGTTGTCAGCATGGGAGTTGTTGCATGCATGGAGTTGTTGTCGGCATGCAGTTATTTTGTACAATGGAGTTGTTGTCGGCACGGGAGTTGTTGTCGGCACTGGAGTTGTTGTCGGCATGGCAGTTGTTGTGTGCATGGGAGTTGTTGTCGGCATGGCAGTTGTTGTGTACATTGGAGTTGTTGTCAGGATGGGAGTTGTTGTGTGCATGGGAGTTGTTGTCGGCATGGCAGTTGTTGTGTACATTGGAGTTGTTGTCAGGATGGGAGTTGTTGTCGGCATGGGGTTGTTGTGGGTTCTGCAGTTGTTGTGGGGGAGTAGTTGTTGTTGGCATGGGAGTTGTTGTCAGCATGGGAGTTGTTGTGGGTGCTGCAGTTGTGGCATGGCAGTTGTTGTCTGCATGGGAGTTGTTGTGGGTGATGCAGTTGACAGTTGTTGTGGCTACTGGAGCAGTTGTTGTGTGTGCAGGTGTTGTTGTAGGTGCTGCAGTTGTTGTGGGCTCAGCAGTCGTTGTGGGCTCAGCAGTTGTTGTGGGTGTGGGAGTTGTTGTCGGCATGGGAGTTGTCGGCAATGGGTTGTTGGGTACTGCAGATGTTGTGGGTGCGGCAGTTGTTGTGGGTGGCAGTTGTTGTGGGTGCTGCAGTTGTTGTGGGTGCTGCAGTTGTTGTGGGTTCAGCAGTTGTTGTGGGTGTAGCTGTTGTTGTGGGGAAGCAGTTGTTTGTTGTTGGCATGGGAGTTGTTGTCAGCATGGGAGTTGTTGTTGGCATGGGTGTTGTTGTCGGCATGGCAGTTGTTGTCACCATGGAGTTGTTGTCGGCATGGGAGTTGTTGTTGGCATGGGTGCAGTTGTTGTTGGCATGGGAGTTGTTGTAGGTGCATGGGAGTTGTTGTGTCAGCAGTTGTTGTTGCAGGGAGTTGTTGTCGCATGGAGAGTTGTTGTCTGCATGGGTGTTGTTGTCGGCATGGCAGTTGTTGTCACCAAGGAGTTGTTATGGCATGGCAGTTGTTGGCGATGGGTTGTTGTCGTTGTTGTGCAGCAGTTGTTGTGGGGAAAGGTTGTTGGGTGGGGTTGTTGTCAGTGGAGTTGTTGTGGGTGCTGCAGTTGTTGTGGGTGCAGCAGTTGTTGCATGGGAGTTGTTGTGGGTGATGCAGTTGATGTGTGTGCTGCAGTTGTTGTGGCTACTGGAGTTCTTGCAGTTGTTGTGTGTGCAGCAGTTGTTGTAGGTGCTGCAGTTGTTGTGGGTTCAGCAGTTGTTGTGGGTTCAGTAGTTGTTGTGGGTGGAGTTGTTGTCGGCATGGGAGTTGTTGTCGGCAATGGAGTTGTTGTGGTACTGCAGATGTTGTGGGTGCGGCAGTTGTTGTGGTGCGGCAGTTGTTGTGGGTGCTGCAGTTGTTGTGGGTGCTGCAGTTGTTGTGGGTTCAGCAGTTGTTGTGGGTGCAGCTGTTGTTGTGGGGAAGCAGTTGTTTTGTTGGCATGGGAGTTGTTGTCGGCATGGGAGTTGTTGTGGGTGCAGCTGTTGTTGTAGGTGCTGCAGTTGTGGGTGTGCAGAAGTTGTTGTCGGCACGGCAGTTGTTGTAGGCATGGCGATTGTTGTCGGCACGGCAGTTGTTGTCGGCACGGCAGTTGTTGTCGGCATGGCAGTTATTGTCGGCACGGGAGTTGTTGTCGGCACGGCAGTTGTTGTCGGCACGGCAGTTGTTATGGGCAAGGCAGTTGTTATCGGCACAGAAGTTGTTGTCGGCATGGCAGTTGTTGTCGGCATGGCAGTTGTTGTCTGCATGGGAGTTGTTGTCGGCATCAGAGTTGTTGTGGGTGCTGCAGATGTTGTGGGTGCTGCAGTTGTTGTCAGCATGGCAGTTGTTGTGTGTGCAGCAGTTGTTGTGGGTGCAGCAGTTGTTGTGGGTGCAGCAGTTGTTGTCAGCATGGCAGTTGTTGTGTGTGCAGCAGTTGTTGTTGGTTCTGCAGTTGTTGTCAGCATGGGAGTTGTTGTTGGCATGGGTGTTGTTGTCGGCATGGCAGTTGTTGTCACCATGGGAGTTGTTGTTGGCATGGGAGTTGTTGTTGTAGGCACAGGAGTTGTTGTCGGCACGTCAGTTGTTGTCGGCACGGCAGTTGTTATGGGCAAGGCAGTTGTTATCGGCACAGAAGTTGTTGTCGGCATGGCAGTTGTTGTCGGCATGGGAGTTGTTGTCGGCATGGCAGTTGTTGTCACCATGGGAGTTGTTGTTGGCATGGGAGTTGTTGTTGTTGGCATGGGAGTTGTCGGCATGACAGTTGTAATGTGCATGGGAGTTGTTGTCAGCATGGGAGTTGTTGTCGGCATGGCAGTTGTTTTGTACAATGGAGTTGTTGTCGGCATGGGAGTTGTTGTCTGCATGGGTGTTGTTGTGGGGGCAGCAGTTGTTGTGGGTGTGGCAGTTGTTGTGGGTGTTGCAGTTATTGTGCGTGCGGCAGTTGTTGTCAGCATGGGAGTTGTTGTGGGTGCAGCAGTTGTTGTGGGGGAAGCAGTTCTCAGCATGGAAGTTGTTGTGAGTGATGCAGTTGTTGTGGGTGCGGCAGTTGTTGTGGGGGAAGCAGTTGTTTTTGTTGGCATGGGAGTTGTTGTCGGCATGGGAGTTGTTGTGGGTGCTGCAGTTGTTGTGGGTGCTGCAGTTGTTGTGGGTGCAGAAGTTGTTGTCGGCACGGCAGTTGTTGTAGGCATGGCGATTGTTGTCGGCACGGCAGTTGTTGTCGGCATGGCAGTTATTGTCGGCACGGGAGTTGTTGTCGGCACGGCAGAAGTTGTTGTCGGCACAGCAGTTGTTGTCGGCATGGCAGTTGTTGTCGGCATGGGAGTTGTTGTCGGCATCAGAGTTGTTGTGGGTGCTGCAGATGTTGTGGGTGCTGCAGTTGTTGTTAGCATGGGTGTTGTTGTCGGCATGGCAGTTGTTGTCACCATGGGAGTTGTTGTTGGCATGGGAGTTGTTGTTGGCATGGGAGTTGTCGGCATGACAGTTGTAATGTGCATGGGAGTTGTTGTCAGCATGGGAGTTGTTGTCAGCATGGGAGTTGTTGTCAGCATGGGAGTTGTTGTCGCCATGGGAGTTGTTGTCGGCATGGCAGTTATTTTGTACAATGGAGTTGTTGTCGGCATGGGAGTTGTTGTCTGCATGGGTGTTGTTGTCGGCATGGCAGTTGTTGTCACCATGGGAGTTGTTGTCGGCATGGCAGTTGTTGTGTACATTGGAGTTGTTGGCGCGATGGGAGTTGTTGTCGGCATGGGAGTTGTTGTCGGCATGGTACTTGTTGTTGGTTCTGCAGTTGTTGTCAGCATGGGAGTTGTTGTCGGCATGGGAGTTGTTGTGGGTTCTGTAGTTGTGGGTTCTGCAGTTGTTGTGGGGAAAGTAGTTGTTGTTGGCATGGGAGTTGTTGTCAGCATGGGAGTTGTTGTGGGTGCTGCAGTTGTGGGTGCGGCAGTTGTTGTCTGCATGGGAGTTGTTGTGGGTGATGCAGTTGATGTGTGTGCTGCAGTTGTTGTGGCTACTGGAGTTCTTGCAGTTGTTGTGTGTGCAGCAGTTGTTGTAGGTGCTGCAGTTGTTGTGGGTTCAGCAGTTGTTGTGGGTTCAGCAGTTGTTGTGGGTGTGGGAGTTGTTGTCGGCATGGGAGTTGTTGTCGGCAATGGAGTTGTTGTGGGTACTGCAGATGTTGTGGGTGCGGCAGTTGTTGTGGGTGCGGCAGTTGTTGTGGGTGCTGCAGTTGTTGTGGGTGCTGCAGTTGTTGTGGGTTCAGCAGTTGTTGTGGGTGTAGCTGTTGTTGTGGGGGAAGCAGTTGTTTTTGTTGGCATGGGAGTTGTTGTCGGCATGGGAGTTGTTGTTGGCATGGGTGTTGTTGTCGGCATGGCAGTTGTTGTCACCATGGGAGTTGTTGTCGGCATGGGAGTTGTTGTTGGCATGGGAGTTGTTGTTGTTGGCATGGGAGTTGTTGTCGGCATGACAGTTGTAATGTGCATGGGAGTTGTTGTTGTCAGCATGGGAGTTGTTGTCAGCATGGGAGTTGTTGTCGGCATGGGAGTTGTTGTCTGCATGGGTGTTGTTGTCGGCATGGCAGTTGTTGTCACCAAGGGAGTTGTTGTCGGCATGGCAGTTGTGTACATTGGAGTTGTTGGCGCGATGGGAGTTGTTGTCGGCATGGGAGTTGTTGTGAGTGATGCAGTTGTTGTGGGTGCAGCAGTTGTTGTGGGGAAAGTAGTTGTTGTTGGCATGGGAGTTGTTG
>JAYMGU010000917.1:0-30000 GCA_036178185.1 Liparis tanakae | reverse complement strand
TGTTGATGCTGCAGTTGTTGGTGCAATAGTTGATGTAGGCGGTGGAGTTGTTGTCGGTACAGGAGGTGTTGTCAGTGCCGCTGTTGTTGTCATTGATGGCAAAGATGTCGGTGCAGGAGTTGTTGTTGGTTCTGCAGTTGTTGTCGGTGCAGGAGTTGTTGTAGGTGCCACTGTTGTTGTCGGTACAGGAGTTGATGTAGGTGCTGTAGTTGATGTAGGCGCTGGAGTTGTGGGTGCAGGAGTTGTTGTTGGTGCTGCAGTTGTTGTCGGTGCAGGAGTTGTTGTCGGTGCAGGACTTGTTGTAGGTGGTGGAGTTGATGTAGGCCGTGGAGTTGTTGTCGGAGACGCCGTTGTTGTCGGTGCAGGAGTTGTTGTTGGTGCTAAAGTTGTTGTTGGTGCTGCAGTTGTTGTCAGTGCAGGAGTTGTTGTCGGTGCAGGACTTGATGTGGGCGGTGTAGTTAATGTAGGCGGTGGTGTTGTCGGAGACGCCGTTGTTGTCGATGCAGGAGTTGTTGGTGCTTCAGTTGTTGTTGGTGAAGGAGTTGTTATTGGTGCTGCAGTTGTTGTCGGTGCAGGAGTTGTTGTTGGTGCTGCAGTTGTTGTTGGTGGAGGAGTTGTTGTAGGCGGTGGAGTTGTTGTCGGAGACGCCGTTGTTGTCGGTACAGGAGTTGTTGTCGGTGTAGAAGTTGTTGTAGGTTCTGGAGTTGTTGTCGGTGCAGGAGTTGTTGTAGGTGTAGAAGTTGTTGTAGGTTCTGGAGTTGTTGTCGGTGCAGGAGTTGTTGTAGGTGCATCAGTTGTTGTCGGTGCAGGAGTTGTTGTTAGTGCAGGACTTAGTGTCGGTGCAGGAGTTGTTGTAGGCGGTGGAGTTGATGTAGGTGGGGGAGTTGTTGTAAGTGCCACTGTTGTTGTCGGTACAGGAGTTGATGTAGGTGCTGTAGTTGATGTAGGCGCTGGAGTTGTCGGTGCAGGAGTTGTTGTTGGTGCTGCAGTTGTTGTCGGTGCAGGAGTTGTTGTCGCTGCAGGACTTGTTGTAGGCGGGGGAGTTTTTGTCCGAGACGCTGTTGTTGTCGGTGCAGGAGTTGTTGTTGATGCTGCAGTTGTTGGTGCAAGAGTTGATGTAAGCGGTGGAGTTGATGTAGGCGGTGGAGTTGTTGTCGAAGACACCGTTGTTGTTGGTGCAGGAGTTGTTGTTGGTGCAGGAGTTGTTGTTGGTGCTGCAGTTGTTGTTGGTGCAGGAGTTGATGTCGGTGCAGGACTTGTTGTAGGCGGTGGAAATGATATAGGCGGGGGAGTTGTTGTCCGAGACGCTGTTGTTGTCGGTGCAGGAGTTGTTGTTGATGCTGCAGTTGTTGGTGCAAGAGTTGATGTAAGCGGTGAAGTTGTTGTTGGTACAGGAGGTATGGTCGGTGCCGCCGTTGTTGTCAATGCTGGCGAAGATGTTGGTGCTGCAGTTGTTGTCGGTGCAGGAGTTGTTGTAAGTGCCACTGTTGTTGTCGGTACAGGAGTTGATGTAGGTGCTGTAGTTGATGTAGGCGCTGGAGTTGTCGATGCAGGAGTTGTTGTTGGTGCTGCAGTTGTTGTCGGTGCAGGAGTTGTTGTCGCTGCAGGACTTGTAGGCGGTGGAGTTGTTGTCGAAGACGCCGTTGTTGTCGGTGCAGGACTTGTTGTAGTCGGTGGAGTTGTTGTCGAAGACGCCGTTGTTGTTGGTGCAGGAGTTGTTGTTGGTGCTGCAGTTGTTGTCGGTGCAGGAGTTGTTGTCGGTGCAGGACTTGTTGTAGGCGGTGGAGTTGATGTAGGCGGGGGAGTTGTTGTCCGAGACGCTTTTGTTGTCGGTGCAGGAGTTGTTGTTGATGCTGCAGTTGTTGGTGCAATAGTTGATGTAGGCGGTGGAGTTGTTGTCGGTACAGGAGGTGTTGTCGGTGCCGCTGTTGTTGTCATTGATGGCAAAGATGTCGGTGCTGCAGTTGGTGTCGGTGCAGGAGTTGTTGTTGGTTCTGCAGTTGTTGTTGGTGCAGGAGTTGTTGTAGGTGCCACTGTTGTTGTCGGTACAGGAGTTGATGTAGGTGCTGTAGTTGATGTAGGCGCTGGAGTTGTGGGTGCAGGAGTTGTTGTTGGTGCTGCAGTTGTTGTCGGTGCAGGAGTTGTTGTCGGTGCAGGACTTGTTGTAGGTGGTGGAGTTGGTGTGGAGTTGTTGTCGGAGACGCTGTTGTTGGCGGTGCAGGAGTTGTTGTTGGTGCTACAGTTGTTGTTGGTGCAGTTGTTGTCAGTGCAGGAGTTGTTGTCGGTGCAGGACTTGATGTGGGCGGTGTAGTTAATGTAGGCGGTGTGGTGTTGTCGGAGACGCCGTTGTTGTCGATGCAGGAGTTGTTGGTGCTTCAGTTGTTGTTGGTGAAGGAGTTGTTATTGGTGCTGCAGTTGTTGTCGGTGCAGGAGTTGTTGTTGGTGCTGCAGTTGTTGTTGGTGGAGGAGTTGTTGTAGGCGGTGGAGTTGTTGTCGGAGACGCCGTTGTTGTCGGTACAGGAGTTGTTGTCGGTGTAGAAGTTGTTGTAGGTTCTGGAGTTGTTGTCGGCGCAGGAGTTGTTGTAGGTGCATCAGTTGTTGTCGGTGCAGGAGTTGTTGTTAGTGCAGGACTTAGTGTCGGTGCAGGAGTTGTTGTAGGCGGCGGAGTTGATGTAGGTGGGGGAGTTGTTGTAAGTGCCACTGTTGTTGTCGGTACAGGAGTTGATGTAGGTGCTGTAGTTGATGTAGGCGCTGGAGTTGTTGTTGGTGCTGCAGGACTTGTTGTAGGCGGGGGAGTTTTTGTCCGAGACGCTGTTGTTGTCGGTGCAGGAGTTGTTGTTGATGCTGCAGTTGTTGGTGCAAGAGTTGATGTAAGCGGTGGAGTTGATGTAGGCGGTGGAGTTGATGTAGGTGGAGTTGATGTAGGCGGTGGAGTTGTTGTCGAAGACACCGTTGTTGTTGGTGCAGGACTTGTTGTTGATGCTGCAGTTGTTGGTGCAAGAGTTGATGTAAGCGGTGGAGTTGTTGTCGGTACAGGAGGTGTTGTCGGTGACGCTGTTGTTGTCAATGCTGGCGAAGATGTTGGTGCTGCAGTTGGTGTCGGTGCAGGAGTTGTTGTAAGTGCCACTGTTGTTGTTGGTACAGGAGTTGATGTAGGTGCTGTAGTTGATGTAGGCGCTGGAGTTGTCGATGCAGGAGTTGTTGTTGGTGCTGCAGTTGGTGTCGGTGCAGGAGCTGTTGTTGGTTCTGCAGTTGTTGTCGGTGCAGGAGTTGTTGTAAGTGCCACTGTTGTTGTCGGTACAGGAGTTGATGAAGGTGCTGTAGTTGTTGTAGGCGCTGGAGTTGTCGATGCAGGAGTTGTTGTTGGTGCTGCAGTTGATGTCGGTGCAGGAGTTGTTGTCGGTGCAGGTTGTTGTCGGTGGAGTTGTTGTCGAAGACGCCGTTGTTGTCGGTGCAGGACTTGTTGTAGTCGGTGGAGTTGTTGTCGAAGACGCCGTTGTTGTCGATGCAGGAGTTGTTGTTGGTGTAGGAGTTGTTGTTGGTGCTGCAGTTGTTGTCGGTGCAGGAGTTGTTGTCGGTGCAGGACTTGTTGTAGGCGGTGGAGTTGATGTAGTCGGGGGAGTTTTTGTCCGAGACGCTGTTGTTGTCGGTGCAGGAGTTGTTGTTGATGCTGCAGTTGTTGGTGCAAGGGTGGAGTTGATGTAGGCGGTGGAGTTGATGTAGGCGGTGGAGTTGTTGTCGAAGACACCGTTGTTGTTGGTGCAGGAGTTGTTGTTGATGCTGCAGTTGTTGGTGCAATAGTTGATGTAGGCGGTGGAGTTGTTGTGTACAGGAGGTGTTGTCGGTGGGTGTTGTTGTGTGCTGGTTGTTGGGAGTTGTTGTCGGTGCAGGACTTGTTGTAGGCAGTGGAGTTGATGTAGGCGGGGGAGTTGTTATCCGAGACGCTTTTGTTGTCGGTGCAGGAGCTGTTGTTGGTTCTGCAGTTGTTGTCGGTGCAGGAGTTGTTGTAGGTGCTGTTGTTGGTTCTGGAGTTGTTGCGGTGCAGGAGTTGTTGTGGTGCATCAGTTGTTGTCGGTGCAGGAGTTGTTGTAGGTGGAGTTGTTGTCGGTGGGTTGATGTGGTGGGGAGTTGTTGTAAGTGCCACTGTTGTTGTCGGTGCAGGAGTTGTTGATGTAGGTGCTGAGTTGATGTAGGCGTGGAGTTGTTGTCGGAGTTGTTGTTGGTTCTGCAGGAGTTGTTGTTGGTTCTGAGTTGTTGGGTGGAGTTTTGGTGCTGCAGTTGTTGTAGTGCAGGAGTTGTTGTCGGTGCAGGAGTTGTTGTTGGAGTTAGTGCAGGAGTTGTTGTGTGTTGTCGGGAGTTGTTGTAGGTGGAGTTGATGGGTGGGAGTTGTTGGTGCCAGTTGTTGGGTGCAGGAGTTGTTGTTGGCTGCAGTTGTTGTCGGTGCAGGAGTTGTTGTTGGTGCTGCAGTTGTTGTGGCGGTGGAGTTGTTGTCGCTGTGGAGTTGTTGTGGGAGTGTTGTCGGAGGAGTTGTTGTTGGTTGTCGGTGCAGGAGTTGTTGTTGGTGCTGCAGTTGTTGGTGCAGGAGTTGTTGTCGGTGGAGTTGATGTAGGCGGTGGAGTTGATGTGGCGGGGAGTTGTTGTCGGGGCTTTTGTTGTGGTGCAGGAGTTGTTGTGCGGTGCAGTTGTTGGCGGTGGTGTTGCAGGAGTTGTTGTGGGCTGGGAGTTGTTGGTTGCGAGTTGTTGTCGGTGCAGGTGTTGTTGAGTTGTTGTCGGTGCAGGAGTTGTTGTGCGGTTGTTGTGGAGTTGTGTTGTAGGTGGGAGTTGTTGTGGTGCAGTTGTTGTAGGTGCAGGAGTTGTTGTAGTGTGGTTGTTGTTGGTGCAGTTTGTGTCGGTGCAGGAGTTGTTGTAGGTGGGTTGATGTAGGGGGGAGTTGTTGTGCCACTGTTGTTGTCGGTACAGGGTGATGTGGTGCTGTAGTTGATGAGGCGCTGGATTGTTGCAGGAGTTGTTGTTGGTGCTGCAGTTGTTGTCGGTGCAGGAGTTGTTGTCGCTGCAGGACTTGTTGTCGGGGAGTTGTTGTGCGGACGCTGTTGTTGTCGGTGCAGGAGTTGTTGTTGGTGCAGTTGTTGGTGCAGTTGTTGTAGGTGCAGGAGTTGTTGTGGCGGTGGAGTTGATGTAGGTGGGTTGTTGTGAGTTGTTGTCGGTGCAGGAGTTGTTGTTGGTGCTGCAGTTGTTGTCAGTGCAGGAGTTGTTGTGGTGCAGGACTTGTTGTAGGTGGTGGCGGTTGTTGTCCGAGACGGATGTTGTCGGTGCAGGAGTTGTTGATGCTGCAGTTGTTGGTGCAAGTTGATGTCGGTGGAGTTGTTGTAGGGGTGAGTTGTTGGTGGTGCAGGAGTTGTTGTCAATGTTGTCGCAGGTTGTTGGTTGTGCAGGAGTTGTGTCGGTGCAGGAGTTGTTGTTGGTTCTGCAGTTGTTGTGCAGGAGTTGTTGTAGTGCCACTGTTGTTGTGGTACAGGAGTTGATGTAGGTGCTGTAGTTGATGTAGGCGCTGAGTTGTTGTATGCAGGAGTTGTTGTTGGTGCTGCAGTTGTTGTCGGTGCAGGAGTTGTTGTCGCTGCAGGACTTTTTGTAGGCGGTGGAGTTGTTGTCGAAGACGCCGTTGTTGTCAGTGCAGGAGTTGTTGTTGGCTGCAGTTGTTGGTGCAAGTTGATGTGGTGGAGTTGTTGTAGGTGCTGCAGTTGTTGTCGGTGCAGGGTTGTTGTTGTCTGCAGTTGTTGTTGAGGGTGCAGGAGTTGTTGTGGTAGGAGTTGTTGTGGAGTTGTTGTCGGAGGCGAGTTGTTGTCGGTGCAGAGTTGTTGTTGTTGTAGGTGCAGGAGTTGTGTGTCGGTGCAGTTGATGTGGTGGGTTGTCGGGGAGTTGTTGTCGGTGCAGGAGTTGTTGTGGTGGGGTGCAGTTGTTGTCGGGGAGTTGTTGTCGGTGCTGCAGGTTGTTGTCGTGCAGGAGTTGTTGTAGGCTGGGAGTTGTTGTAGGTTGTGCAGGAGTTGTTGGTGCAGGAGTTGTTGTGGTGCGGAGTTGTTGGTGAGGAGTTGTTGGTGTTGATGTGCAGGAGTTGTTTGTTGGTGCGCTGTTGTTGTTGTGGAGTTGGGAGTTGTTGTGTGCAGTTGTTGTTGGAGTTGTTGTAGGCGTGGGTTGTGGTGCTGGAGTTGTTGTAGGCGCTGGAGTTGTTGGTGCAGTTGTTGTTGGTGCTGAGTTGTTGTCGGTGCAGGACTTGTTGTATGGTGGAGTTGATGTGGCGGGTTGTTGTGGGACGCTGTTGTTGTCGGTGCAGGAGTTGTTGTTGGTGCTGTGTTGTTGGTGCTGCAGTTGTTGTTGTGCAGGAGTTGTTGTCGGTGCAGGACTTGATGTGGTTAGTTAATGTGGTGGTGTTGCGGAGACGCCGTTGTTGTCGATGCAGGAGTTGTTGGTGCTTCAGTTGTTGTTGGTGAAGGAGTTGTTGTTGGTGCTGCAGTTGTTGTCGGTGCAGGAGTTGTTGTTGGCAGCAGTTGTTGTTGTGGAGGAGTTGTTGTAGGCGTGGAGTTGTTGTCGAGGCCCTGTTGTTGTCGGTGCAGGAGTTGTTCGGGTGAAAGTTGTTGTGGTGCTGAGTTGTTGTGGAGTTGTTGTGGGTTGTTGTTGGTGCAGGAGTTGTTGTTGGTGCAGTTGTTGTCGGTGCAGGAGTTGTTGTTAGTGCAGGAGTGTGTCGGTGCAGGAGTTGTTGTAGGTGGGTTGATGTAGGCGGGGAGTTGTTGTCCGAGACTGTTGTTGTCGGTGCAGGAGTTGATGTAGGTGTGTGGTTGATGTGGCGCTGGAGTTGTTGTGTGTTGTTGGTGCAGGTTGTTGTTGGTGCTGCAGTTGTTGTCGCTGCAGGACTTGTTGTAGGCAGGAGTTGTTGTCGAGACGCTGTTGTTGGTGCAGGAGTTGTTGTTGATGCTGCAGTTGTTGGTGCAGAGTTGTTGTAGGTGGAGTTGATGTGCAGGAGTTGTTGTCGAAGACACTGTTGTTGTTTGTTGTTGGTGCAGGAGTTGTTGTTGGTGCTGCAGTTGTTGTCGGTGCAGGAGAGACTTGTTGTAGGCGGTGGTTGATGTAGGCGGGAGTTGTTGTCGAGACGCCGTTGTTGTCGGTGCAGGAGTTGTTGTTGGTGCTGTTGTTGTTGTTGGTGGTGCAGTTGTTGTGGCAGGAGTTCAGCTGTTGTTGGTGCAGGAGTTGGGTTGTTGGAGTTGTTGTTGCTGCAGAGTTGTTGTTGGTGCAGGAGTTGTTGTAGGTGCGAGTTGTTGTCGGTGCAGGAGCTGTTGTTGGTGCTGCAGTTGTTGTTGGTGCAGGAGTTGTTGTTGGTGCTGCAGTTGTTGTCAGTGCAGGAGTTGTTGTCGGTGCAGGAGTTGTTGTAGGCTGCAGGAGTTGATGTAGGCGGTGAGTTGTTGTCGGTGCAGTAGTTGTTGTTGGTGCAGGAGTTGTTGTTGGTGCAGGAGTTGTTGGTGCAGGAGGTGATTGTTGTTGTCGGTACAGGAGTTGTTGTGGCAGGAGTTGTTGTTGGCGTTGAGTTGTGGTGCAGGAGTTGTTGTTGGTGCTGCAGTTGTTGTCAGTGCAGGAGTTGTTGTCGGTGCAGGACTTGTTGTAGGCAGTGGAGTTGATGTAGGCTGGGGAGTTGTTATCCGAGACGCTTTTGTTGTCGGTGCAGGAGCTGTTGTTGGTTCTGCAGTTGTTGTTGGTGCAGGAGTTGTTGTAGGTACAGGAGTTGTTGTTGGTGTTGGTGCAGCAGTTGTTGTAGGAGTTGAGGTAGTTGTTGTAGGCGCTGTTGTCGGTGCAGGAGTTGTTGTTGGTGCAGTTGTTGTCGTGCAGGAGTTGTTGTGGCAAGTTGTTGTAGAGTTTGGAGTTGTTGTCGGGTTGTTGGCGCAGTTGTTGTCGGAGGAGTTGTTGTAGGCAGTTGATGTTGGTGTTGTTGTAGGTGGGGGAGTTGTTGTTGTTGCTGCAGTTGTTGTGTGCAGGAGTTGTTGTTGGAGTGCGGGAGTTGTTGTTGCAGGAGTTGTTGTTGGCAGAGTTGTTGCAGTTTGGAGGTTGTCGGTGAGGTTGTGTCGGTGGAGTTGTTGTTGTTCTGCAGTTGTTGGCGAGTGTTGTTGGTGCAGGTTGTTGTTGGTGGAGTTGTTGTCGGTTGTTGTTGCGGTTGTGGGAGTTGTTGTAGGCGCAGTTGTTGTGGTCGGTTGTTGTGAGGTGTAGGTGGAGTTGTTGTCGTGCTGCTGTTGTTGTCGGTGCAGGAGTTGTTGTTGGCAGGAGTTGTTGTTGGCAGAGTTGTTGTGAGGAGTTGTTGTTGTTGTCGGTGCAGGAGTTGTTGTTGTTGTGGCATTGGAGTTGTAGTCGGGGAGTTGTTGTCCGAGGCTGTTGTTGTCGGGTGTTGTTGGTGCTGCAGTTGTTGGTGAGTTGTCGGTGGAGTTGTTGTCGGTGCGTGTTGTTGATGTGCAGTAGTTGTTGTGGTGCAGGAGTTGTTGGTGCAGGAGTGTGTGGTGCAGTTGTTTGGTGCAGAGTTGATGTGGTGGTGGAGTTGTTGTTGCAGTTGTTGTCGGTGCAGGAGTTGTTAGGTGCAGGACTTGTAGTTGGTGTAGGCGGGTTTTGTCGGAGACGTTGTTGTCGGTGCAGGAGTTGTTGTTGTTGCTGCAGTTGTTGTCTGCAGGAGTTGTTTGTGTGGCGGTGGAGTTGTTGTCGGCGAGTTGTTGTGGTGTGGAGTTGTTGTTGGTGAGTTGTTGTGGTGCAGGAGTTGTTGTCGGTGCAGGAGTTGTTGTAGGCGGTGGAGTTGATGTAGGCGGGTTGTCGGTGCAGGAGTTGTTGTTGGTGCTGCAGTTGTTGTTGATGCAGGAGTTGTTGTAGGTGCTGCGTTGTTGTCAGTGCTGGAGTTGTTGCAGGAGTTGTTGTGCGGTGGAGTTGTTGTAGGCGCTGGGTTGTTGTTGCAGTGCAGTTGTCGTCAGGAGTTGTTGTTGGCTGCTGTTGTCGGTGGTGCAGGAGTTGTTGTTGAGTGTTGCAGTTGTTGTCGGTGCAGGAGTTGTGAGTTGAGTGATGGCGGGGTTGTTGGAGACGCCGTTGTTGTCGGTGCAGGAGTTGTTGGTGCAGTTGTTGTTGTGCAGTTGTTGGTGAGGCAGTTGTTGTGGCGAGTTGTTGTCGGGGAGTTGTTGTTGTTGTCGGTAAGGAGTTGTTGTGCAGAGGACTGTTGTGGTACAGGAGTTGTGTAGGAGTTGTTGTCGGTGCAGTTGTTGTTGATGTGAGTTGTTGGTGCAGGAGTTGTTGTAGGCGGAGTTGTCGGTGGGAGTTGTTGTCGCTGCAGTTGTTGTCGGTGCAGGAGTTGTTGTCGGTGCAGCAGTTGTTGTTGGTGCGGAGTTGTTGTCGGTTGTTGTCGTGCAGGAGTTGTTGTAGTTGTTGTGAGTTGTTGTGGCGGGAGTTGTTGTGGAGGCCACCGTTGTTGTCGGTGCAGGAGTTGTTGTAGGTGCTGGAGTTGTTGGCAGTTGTTGTGGTGCAGGAGTTGTTGTTGGTGCTGCAGTTGTTGTCGGTGCAGGAGTTGTTGTTGTGCAGGACTTGTTGTAGGTTGGTGCGTTGTTGTCGTGTTGTCGTGCAGGAGTTGTTGTTGGTGCAGCAGTTGTTGTTGGTGCTGATGTTGTTGGTGCAGGAGTTGTTGTAGGTGCAGGAGTTGATGGTGGCTGTTGTTGTCGTGCTGCATGTTGGTGCAGGAGTTGTCGGTGCAGGAGTTGTTGTTGGTGCTGCAGTTGTTGTCGGTGCAGGAGTTGTTGTAGGTGCTGTTGTCGTCGGTGGGTGTTGTAGGCGGGGAGTTGTTGTGGAGACGCGGGTGTTGTTGGTGCTGGAGTTGTTGTCGTGGTGCAGGAGTTGTTGTAGGTGCTGCAGTTGTTGTCGGTGCAGGAGTTGTTGAGTTGTTGTCAGGAGTTGTTGTGCAGGGTTGGAGGAGTTGTTAGGTGCCACTGTTGTTGTCGGCAGGAGTTGTTGTTGGTGCTGCAGTTGTTGGCAGGAGTTGTTGTTGCAGGAGTTGTGTTGCAGGCAGTTGATGTAGGCGGTGGAGTTGTTGTCGGGGTTGTTGTCGGAGTTGTTGTTGGTGCAGGAGTTGTTGTTGGTGCTGCAGTTGTTGTTGCAGGAGTTGTTGTGGTGGAGTTGTTGGGCGGTGGAGTTGTTGTCGGAGATTGTTGTCGGTGCAGGAGTTGTTGTTGGTGCTGCAGTTGTTGTCGGCAGGGTTGTTGTCGGTGCAGGATTGTTGTAGCGGTGGAGTTGTGGGCTGGAGTTGTTGTCGGCAGGAGTTGTTGGTGCAGTTGTTGTGGTGCAGGAGTTGTTGTTGTGGTGGAGTTGTTGGTGCTGCAGTTGTTGTAGGCGGAGTTGTTGTCGGTGCAGGAGTTGTTGTAGGTGCTGCAGTTGTTGGTGTAGCGTTGTGGAGTTGTTGTGGTGCAGGGTTTGGTGAGCTGTTGGGTGCAGGAGTTGTTGGTGCTGCAGTTGTTGTCGGTGCAGGAGTTGTTGTAGGCGGAAGTGGTTGATGTAGCGGTGGAGTTGTTGTCGGAGCGCGGAGTTGTTGTTGGTGCAGGAGTTGTTGGTTTGCAGTTGTTGCAGTTGTTGGTGCAGTTGTTGTCGGCAGGAGTTGTTGTTGGTGCTGCAGGTTGTCGGTGGGAGTTGTTGTGGGTTGTAGGCTTGATGTGGGTGGAGTTGGTCGGAGACGCCGTTGTTGGTTGTTGTCGGTGCAGGAGTTGTTGTAGGTGCTGGAGTTGTGTTGTTGGTGCAGGAGTTGTTGTTGGTGCTGCAGTTGTTGTCGGTGCAGGAGTTGTTGTTGGTGCTGCAGTTGTTGGCAAGTTGTTGTTTGTTGCGGAGTTGATGTGGGCTGTAGTTGTGAGGCGCTGGAGTTGTCGGTGCAGGAGTTGTTGTCGGTGCAGGAGTTGTTGGTGCTGGAGTTGTTGTCGGTGCAGTTGTTGTTGTCGGTGCAGGAGTTGTTGTCGGTGTTGCAGGTGTTGTTGGTGACGAGTTGTTGTCGGTGCAGGAGTTGTTGTAAGGAGTTGTGTTGTCGGTGCAGGAGTTGTTGTTGGTGCTACAGTTGTTGTTGGTGCTGCAGTTGTTGTCAGTGCAGGAGTTGTTGTCGGTGCAGGACTTGTTGTAGGCAGTGGAGTTGATGTAGGCTGGGGAGTTGTTATCCGAGACGCTTTTGTTGTCGGTGCAGGAGCTGTTGTTGGTTCTGCAGTTGTTGTTGGTGCAGGAGTTGTCGGTGCAGGAGTTGTTGTTGGTGCTGCAGTTGTTTTCGGTGCAGGAGTTGTTGTCGGTGAGGCGCAGTTGTTGGTGCAGGAGTTGTTGTAGGTGCGGAGTTGTTGTTGGTGCAGTTGTGTTGTGCAGTTGTTGTGGAGGAGTTGTTGTAGGTGCTGCTGTTGTTGCTGGAGTTGAGTTGTTGTCTGCAGGAGTTGTTGGTGCTTCAGTTGTTGTTGGTGGAGTTGTTGTTGGTGCAGGAGTTGTTGTCGGTGCAGTTGTTGTAGGTGGTGAGTTGTTGTAGGTGGAGTTGTTGTAGACGCTGTGTCGGGAGTTGTTGTGGTGCGGTTGCGTTGTTGTGGTGCAGATGTTGGTGGAGTTGTTGTGGCGTTGCGCAGAGTTGTTGTCGTGCAGGTGTTGTTGGTGAGTTGTTCGGTGCAGTTGTTGTCGGTGCAGGTTGTTGTCGGTGCAGGAGTTGTTGTGGGCGTGTGGAGTTGTTGTTGGTGCAGTTGTTGTAGGCAGTTGTTGTCGGGGGGGGAGTTGTTGTCGGTGCTGTTGTGGTGAGTTGTTGTTGGTGCAGGAGTTGTTGGTGCTGCAGTTGTTGTCGGTGCAGGAGTTGTTGTGGGCGGTGGAGTTGATGTAGGCGGGGGAGTTGTTGTCGGAGACGCCGTTGTTGTCGGTGCAGGAGTTGTTGGTGCTGCAGTTGTTGTTGGTGCAGGAGTTGTTGTGGTGGTGTTGTTGATGGAGCGTTGTTGTCGTGCAGGAGTTGTTGGTGCTGGGTTGTTGTTGGTGCAGAGTTGTTGTAGGTGCTGGTTGTCGTTGTTGTCGGTGCAGGAGTTGTTGTGTTGCAGGTTGTGCAGGAGTTGATGTGGCGGTGGAGTTGTTGTAGGGGGGTTTGTTGTCGGTGCAGGAGTTGTTGTTGGTGCAGGGTTGTTGGTGCTGCAGTTGTTGTCGGTGCAGGACTTGTGGCGGTGGAGTTGATGTAGGCGGTGGAGTTGTTGTCGGACGCAGTTGTTGTCGGTGCAGGAGTTGTTGTTGGTGCTGCAGTTGTTGTGAGTTAGGTTGTTGTGGCGGTGCAGGAGTTGTTGTTGTCGGGAGTTGTTGTCGGTGCAGGAGTTGTTGTTGGTGCTGCAGTTGTTGTCGGTGCAGGAGTTGTTGTCGGTGCAGGAGTTGTTGTCGGTGGAGTTGATTGTAGGCTGGGAGTTGTTGTTGGTGGAGTTGTTGGGAGTTGTTGTCGGTGCAGGAGTTGTTGTAGGTGCTGTTGTTGTCAGGAGTTGTTGGTGAGGTTGTTGTTGGTGCTGCAGTTGTTGTTGCGTTGTTGTCAGGAGTTGTTGCAGGTTGTTGTCGGTGCAGGAGTTGTTGTAGCTGGCAGTTGTTGGCAGAGTTGTTGTCGGTACAGGAGTTGATGTGGCGGTGGAGTTGTTGTCGGAGCTTGGTTGTTGGTGCAGGAGTTGTTGTTGTGCAGTTGTTGGTGCAGGAGTTGTTGTGGTCGGTGTTGTTTGTTGTTGGTGTTGTTGTCGGTTGCAGCAGGAGTTGGTTGTTGTTGATATGTGGCAGGAGTTGTTGGTGCAGGTTGTTGCAGTTGGGAGTTGTTGTTGGTGCAGGAGTTGTTGTTGGTGCTGCAGTTGTTGTGGTGCAGGAGTTGTTGTTGGTGCAGGAGTTGTTGTTGTGCCAGTTGTTGTCGTGCGGAGTTGTTGTCGGTGCAGGAGTTGTTGTAGTTGTTGTGGTGGAGTTGTTGTAGGTGGTGGAGTTGTTGTCGGGTGCAGCTTGTTGTGGGTGGCAGGAGTTGTTGTTGGTGCAGAGTTGTTGTAGGAGTTGTTGTGCAGGAGTTGTTGTTGGTGCTGCAGTTGTTGTCGGTGCGTTGTTGTTTGTGCAGGACTTGTTGTAGGCATTGGAGTTGATGTAAGCGTGGAGTTGTTGTCGTGTCGGTACGGAGTTGTTGTAGGTGCTGGATGTTGTTGGTGCTGAGTTGTTGGTGCAGGAGTTGTTGTCGCTGTTGTTGGTGCTGGAGTTGTTGGCAGCAGTTGTTGTCGGTGCAGTTGTTGTTGGTGCTGTAGTTGTTGTGCAGGAGTTGTTGTTGTGCAGTTGTTGCGGTGCAGGAGTTGTTGTTGGTGCAGGAGTTGTTGTAGGCGGTGGAGTTGATTGTAGGTGGAGTTGTTGTCGGTGCGCTGTTGTTGTCGGTGCAGGAGTTGTTGTTGGTGCTGCTTGTTGTTGGTGCAGGAGTTGTTGTCGGTGCAGGAGTTGTTGTAGGTGCAGTGAGTTGTTGTCGTGCTGGAGTTGTTGTGGTGCAGTTGTTGTCGGTGCAGGAGTTGTTGTAGGTGCGGAGTTTTGTCGGTGCTAAAGTTGTTGTAGGTGGAGTTGTTGTGGTGCAGGAGTTGTTGTAGGTGCAGGTTGTTGTCGGTGCAGGTTGTTGGTGTGCAGTTGTTGTCGTGCAGTTGTTGTTGTCGGTGCAGGAGTTTGTTGTTGTGGACTAGGCATGTAGGCGGTGGATGTTGTGGGCGGAGTTGTTGTCGGAGACGAGTTGTTGTCGGTGCAGGAGTTGTTGTTGGTGCAGGAGTTGTTGTAGGTGCAGTTGTAGGAGTTGAGCGGAGTTGTTGTGCAGGGTGGAGTTGTTGTCGGTGCAGTTGTTGTCGGTGCAGGAGTTGTTGTGGTGCTGCAGTTGTTGTCGGTGCAGGAGTTTGTCGGTGCAGGAGTTGTTGTGGTGGAGTTGATGTTGGTGGAGTTGTTGCTGGAGTGCCTGTTGTTGTCGGTGCAGGAGTTGTTGTGGCGTTGTTGTTGGTGAAGGAGTTGTGAGTGGAGTTGTTGTAGGTGCAGGAGTTGTTGCTGAGTTGTTGTTTTTGCAGCAGTTGTTGTCGGTGCAGGAGTTGTTGTAGGCCTGGAGTTGTTGTCGGTGCTAAAGTTGTTGTAGGTGCACTGTTGTGGTGCAGGAGTTGTTGTAGGTGCCGCTGTTGTGGTGCTGGCAAAGTTGTTGCTGCAGTTGTTGTCGTTGCAGGAGTTGTTGTCGGTGCAGGACGTGTAGGCATTGGAGTTGATGTAGGTGGTGGAGTTGTTGTCGGAGACGCCGTTGTTGTCGGTGCAGGAGTTGTTGTTGGTGCAGGAGTTGTTGGTGCTGCAGTTGTTGTCGGTGCAGGAGTTGTTGTGTGCAGGAGTTGTTGTTGTTGCTGTCGGTGCAGGAGCTGTTGTCTGCAGGACTTGTTGTAGGATTTGGAGTTATGTAGGCGGTGGAGTTGTTGTCGGAGACGCCGTTGTTGTTGTCACAGGAGTTGTGTTGGCAGGAGTTGTTGTTGGTTCTGGAGGTGTTGTTGGTGCAGGAGTTGTTGTTGGTGCTGCAGTTGTTGTCGGTGCAGGAGTTGTTGTAGGTGAGTTGTTGTAGGCGCTGTTGTTGTCGGCAGCGTTGTTGTGCAGGAGTTGTTGTCGGTCGGAGTTGATGTAGGTGCTGAGTTGTTAGGCGCTGTTGTTGTCGGCAGAGTTGTTGTCGGTGCAGGAGTTGTTGTAGGTGCCGGAGTTGTTGTCGGTGCAGGAGTTGTTGTGTGTGCCGCTGTTGTTGTGGTGCAGGAGTTGTTGTAGGTGCCGCTGTTGTTGTTGGCGAGTTGTTGGGTGCTGCAGTTGTATTGGCAGGAGTTGTTGTACAGGAGTTGTGTTGTGGTGCAGAGTTGTTGTAGGTGCCGCTGTTGTCAGTGCTGGCGGTTGTTGTGGTGCTGCAGTTGTTGTCGGTGCAGGAGTTGTTGTCGTGCAGGACTTGTTGTAGGCATGCAGGAGTTGATGCGGTGAGTTGTTGTCGGAGACGCAGTTGTTGTCGCAGGAGTTGTTGTTGGTGCAGGAGTTGTGGTTCTGGAGTTGTTGTTGGCAGGAGTTGTTGTTGGTGCAGTTGTTGTTGTTGGTGCAGGAGTTGTGTGGTGCAGGAGTTGTTGTAGGCCTGGGTTGTGTGCAGCTGGAGTTGTTGTTGGTGCAGGTTGTTGTGCCACTGTTGTTGTGGCAGGAGTTGTTGTAGGTGCCGCTGTTGTTGTGGCAGTTGTTGGTGGAGTTGTTGCATGTGGAGTTGTTGTCGGTGCGAGTTGTTGTAGGTGCAGGAGTTTGTGCTGGCGTTGTTGTTGGTGCTGCAGTTGTTGTCGTTGTGCAGGAGTTGTTGTCGGTGCAGGACTTGTTGTAGGCATGGAGTTGATGTAGGTGGGTTGTGGACGTTGTTGTCGACAGGAGTTGTTGTTGGTGCTGAGTTGTTGTAGGTTCTGGAGTTGTTGTTGGTGCAGGAGTTTTGGTTGTTGGTGGGGTTGTTGTTGGTGCAGGAGTTGTTGTTGGTTCTGCAATTGTTGTCGGTGCAGGAGCTGTTGTCTGTGCCGGACTTGTTGTAGGCATTGGAGTTAATGTGGCGGTGAGTTGTTGTGGGCCGTTGTTGTCGGTACAGGAGTTGTTGTTGGTGCAGGAGTTGTTGTAGGTTCTGGATGTGTTGTTGGTGCAGGAGTTGATGTAGGTGCAGGAGTTGTTGTAGGTGCCGCTGTTGTTGTCAGTGCTGGCAAAGTTTTTGTGCAGCAGTTGTTGTCGGTGCAGTTGTTATTGGTGCTGCAGTTGTTGTCGGTTGAAATTTTGTCGGTGAAGGACTTGTTGTGGGTGGAGTGGATGTGGCGGTGGAGTTGTTGTCGGAGGCCGTTGTTGTCGGTGCAGAAGTTGTTGTTGGTGCTGGCGTTGTTGTTGTGATGTAGGTGCAGGAGTTGTTGTGCTGGCGAAGTTTTTGGTGCAGCAGTTGTTGTCGGGAGTTGTTGTAGGCCCTGGGTTTTGTCGGTGCTAAAGTTGTTGTAGGTGCCACTGTTGTCGGTGCAGGAGTTGTTATAGGTGCCGCTGTTGTCGGTGCTGGCAAAGTTGTTGCTGCAGTTGTTGTGTTGCAGAGTTGTTGTCGGTGCAGGACTTGTAGGCATTGGAGTTGATGTGCGGTGGAGTTGTTGTCGGAGCGTTGTTGTCGGTATAGGAGTTGTTGGTGCAGGAGTTGTTGTTGGTTCTGCAATTGCTGTCGGTGCAGGAGCTGTTGTCTGTGCAGGACTTGTTGTAGGCATTGGAGTTAATGTAGGCGGTGGAGTTGTTGTTGGTACAGGAGTTGCTGTTGGTGCAGGAGTTGTTGTAGGTTCTGGAGGTGTTGTTGGTGCAGGAGTTGTTGTTGGTGCTGCAGTTGTTGTTGTTGGTGCAGGAGTTGTTGTTGGTTCTGCAATTGTTGTCGGTGCAGGAGCTGTTGTCTGTGCTGCAGTTGTTGTCGTTGCAGGAGTTGTTGTCGGTGCAGGACTTGTTGTAGGCATTGGAGTTGATGTAGGCGGTGGAGTTGTTGTCGGAGACGCCGTTGTTGTCGGTGCAAAAGTTGTTGTTGGTGCAGTTGTTGTTGGTGCAGGAGTTGATGTAGGTGCAGGAGTTGTTGTAAGTGCCGCTGTTGTTGTCAGGGGCAAAGTTGTTGGTTGTTGTTCTGGTTGTCAGTGGGAGTTGTTTGGTACAGGAGTTGTTGTGGCCCGGAGTTGTTGTTGGTGCTAAAGTTGTTGTATGTGCCACTGTTGTTGTCGGTGCAGGAGTTGTTGTAGGTGCCGCTGTTGTCAGTGCTGGCGAAGTTGTTGGTGCTGCAGTTGTTGTCGTTGCAGGAGTTGTTGTCGGTACAGGACTTGTTGTAGGCATTGGAGTTAATGTAGGCGGTGGAGTTGTTGTCGGAAACGCAGTTGTTGTCGGTACAGGAGTTGTTGTTGTTGGTGCAGGAGTTTTTGTAGGTTCTGGAGGTGTTGTTGGTGCAGGAGTTGTTGTTGGTTCTGCAATTGTTGTCGGTGCAGGAGCTGTTGTCTGTGCCGGACTTGTTGTAGGCATTGGGGCGGTGGAGTTGTTGTTGTGTCGGACAGGAGTTGTTGGTGCAGGAGTTGTGGTAGGCGCTGGATGGGTTGTGGGTGCAGGAGTTGAGGTGGGGGCAGGGGTTGTTGTAGGTGCCGCTGTTGTTGTCAGTGCTGGCAAAGTTTTTGGTGCAGCAGTTGTTGTCGGTGCAGAAGTTGTTATTGGTGCTGCAGTTGTTGTCGGTGCAGGAATTTTTGTCGGTGAAGGACTTGTTGTAGGCGGTGGAGTGGATGTGGCGGTGGAGTTGTTGTCGGAGCGCCGTTGTTGTCGGTGCAGAAGTTGTTGTTGGTGCTGGCGTTGTTGTTGGTGAAGAAGTTGATGTAGGTGCAGGAGTTGTTGTAGGTGCCGCTGTTGTTGTCAGTGCTGGCGAAGTTTTTGGTGCAGCAGTTGTTGTCGGTACAGGAGTTGTTGTAGGCCCTGGAGTTTTTGTCGGTGCTAAAGTTGTTGTAGGTGCCACTGTTGTCGGTGCAGGAGTTGTTATAGGTGCCGCTGTTGTCGGTGCTGGCAAAGTTGTTGCTGCAGTTGTTGTCGTTGCAGGAGTTGTTGTCGGTGCAGGACTTGTAGGCATTGGAGTTGATGTAGGCGGTGGAGTTGTTGTCGGAGACGCCGTTGTTGTCGGTATAGGAGTTGTTGGTGCAGGAGTTGTTGTTGGTTCTGCAATTGCTGTCGGTGCAGGAGCTGTTGTCTGTGCAGGACTTGTTGTAGGCATTGGAGTTAATGTAGGCGGTGGAGTTGTTGTCGGAGACGCCGTTGTTGTTGGTACAGGAGTTGCTGTTGGTGCAGGAGTTGTTGTAGGTTCTGGAGGTGTTGTTGGTGCAGGAGTTGTTGTTGGTGCTGCAGTTGTTGTTGTTGGTGCAGGAGTTGTTGTTGGTTCTGCAATTGTTGTCGGTGCAGGAGCTGTTGTCTGTGCAGGACTTGTTGTAGGCTTTGGAGTTGATGTAGGCGGTGGAGTTGTTGTCGGAGACGCCGTTGTTGTCGGTGCAAAAGTTGTTGTTGGTGCTGCAGTTGTTGTTGGTGCAGGAGTTGATGTAGGTGCAGGAGTTGTTGTAAGTGCCGCTGTTGTTGTCAGTCCTGGCAAAGTTTTTGGTGCAGCAGTTGTTGTCGGTAACGGAGTTGATGTAGGTGCTGTAGTTGATGTAGGCGCTGGAGTTGTCAGTGCAGGAGTTGTTATCGGTACAGGAGTTGTTGTAGGCCCTGGAGTTGTTGTTGGTGCTAAAGTTGTTGTATGTGCCACTGTTGTTGTCGGTGCAGGAGTTGTTGTAGGTGCCGCTGTTGTCAGTGCTGGCGAAGTTGTTGGTGCTGCAGTTGTTGTCGTTGCAGGAGTTGTTGTCGGTACAGGACTTGTTGTAGGCATTGGAGTTAATGTAGGCGGTGGAGTTGTTGTCGGAGACGCAGTTGTTGTCGGTACAGGAGTTGTTGTTGTTGGTGCAGGAGTTTTTGTAGGTTCTGGAGGTGTTGTTGGTGCAGGAGTTGTTGTTGGTTCTGCAATTGTTGTCGGTGCAGGAGCTGTTGTCTGTGCCGGACTTGTTGTAGGCATTGGAGTTAATGTAGGCGGTGGAGTTGTTGTCGGAGAAGCCGTTGTTGTCGGTACAGGAGTTGTTGTTGGTGCAGGAGTTGTTGTAGGTTCTGGATGTGTTGTTGGTGCAGGAGTTGATGTAGGTGCAGGAGTTGTTGTAGGTGCCGCTGTTGTTGTCAGTGCTGGCAAAGTTTTTGGTGCAGCAGTTGTTGTCGGTGCAGAAGTTGTTATTGGTGCTGCAGTTGTTGTCGGTGCAGGAATTTTTGTCGGTGAAGGACTTGTTGTAGGCGGTGGAGTTGATATAGGCAGTGGAGTTGTTGTCGGAGACGCCGTTGTTGTCGGTGCAGAAGTTGTTGTTGGTGCTGGCGTTGTTGTTGGTGAAGAAGTTGATGTAGGTGCAGGAGTTGTTGTAGGTGCCGCTGTTGTTGTCAGTGCTGGCGAAGTTTTTGGTGCAGCAGTTGTTGTCGGTACAGGAGTTGTTGTAGGCCCTGGAGTTTTTGTCGGAGCTAAAGTTGTTGTAGGTGCCACTGTTGTTGTCGGTGCAGGTTTGTTGTAGGTGCCGCTGTTGTCGGTGCTGGCAAAGTTGTTGCTGCAGTTGTTGTCGTTGCAGGAGTTGTTGTCGTTGCAGGAGTTGTTGTCGGTGCAGGACTTGTAGGCATTGGAGTTGATGTAGGCGGTGGAGTTGTTGTCGGAGACGCCGTTGTTGTCGGTACAGGAGTTGTTGTTGGTGCAGGAGTTGTTGTTGGTGCTGCAGTTGTTGTCGGTGCAGGACTTGTAGGCGGTAGATTTGATGTAGGCGGTGGAGTTGTTGTCGGAGACGCCGTTGTTGTCGGTGCAGGAGTTGTTATTGGTGCTGCAGTTGTTGTCGGTGCAGGATTTTTTGTCGGTGAAGGACTTGTTGTAGGCGGTGGAGTGGATGTAGGCGGTGGAGTTGTTGTCGGAGACGCCGTTGTTGTCGGTGCAGAAGTTGTTGTTGGTGCTGGCGTTGTTGTTGGTGAAGAAGTTGATGTAGGTGCAGGAGTTGTTGTAGGTGCCGCTGTTGTTGTCAGTGCTGGCGTTTTTTTGGCAGCAGTTGTTGTCGGACAGGAGTTGTTGTAGGCCCTGGAGTTTTTGTCGGTGCTAAAGTTGTGGTAGGTGCTACTGGTGTCGGTGCAGGAGTATTAATAGGTGCCGCTGTGGGCGGTGCTGGCCTAGTTGTTGCTGCAGTGGTTGTCGTTGCAGGAGTTGTTGTCGTGCAGGACTTGTAGGCATTGGAGTTGATGTAGGCGGTGGAGTTGTTGTCGGAGAGCGTTGTTGTCGGTACAGGAGTTGTTGTTGGTGCAGGAGTTGTTGTAGGTTCTGGAGGTGTTGTTGGTGCAGGAGTTGTTGTTGGTGCTGCAGTTGTTGTTGGTGCAGGAGTTGTTGTTGGTTCTGCAATTGCTGTCGGTGCAGGAGCTGTTGTCCGTGCAGGACTTGTTGTAGGCATTGAGTTAATGTCGGTGGAGTTGTTGTCGGAGACGCCTGTTGTTGGTACAGGAGTTGCTGTTGGTGCAGGAGTTGTTGTAGGTTCTGGAGGTGTTGTTGGTGCAGGAGTTGTTGTTGTTGGTTCTGCAATTGTTGTCGGTGCAGGAGTTGATGTAGGTGCAGGAGTTGTTGTAAGTGCCGCTGTTGTTGTCAGTCCTGGCAAAGTTTTTTGGCAGCAGTTGTTGTCGGTAACGGAGTTGATGTAGGTGCTGTAGTTGATGTAGGCGCTGGAGTTGTCAGTGCAGGAGTTGTTATCGGTACAGGAGTTGTTGTAGGCCCTGGAGTTGTTGTCGGTGCTAAAGTTGTTGTATGTGCCACTGTTGTTGTTGGTGCAGGAGTTGTTGTTGGTTCTGCAATTGTTGTCGGTGCAGGAGCTGTTGTCTGTGCAGGACTTGTTGTAGGCATTGGAGTTAATGTAGGCGGTGGAGTTGTTGTCGGAGAAGCCGTTGTTGTCGGTACAGGAGTTGTTGTTGGTGCAGGAGTTGTTGTAGGTTCTGGATGTGTTGTT
This sequence comes from Liparis tanakae, assembly GCA_036178185.1. NCBI lineage: Eukaryota > Metazoa > Chordata > Actinopteri > Perciformes > Liparidae > Liparis > Liparis tanakae. The sequence continues at coordinate 9,382 of JAYMGU010000917.1, read as the reverse complement.
GGTGCAGGAGTTGATGTAGGTGCAGGAGTTGTTGTAGGTGCCGCTGTTGTTGTCAGTGCTGGCAAAGTTTTTGGTGCAGCAGTTGTTGTCGGTGCAGAAGTTGTTGTTGGTGCTGCAGTTGTTGTTGGTGCAGGAGTTGTTGTTGGTTCTACAATTGTTGTCGGTGAAGGAGCTGTTGTCGGTGCAGGACTTGTTGTAGGCGGTGGAGTTGATATAGGCAGTGGAGTTGTTGTCGGAGACGCCGTTGTTGTCGGTGCAGAAGTTGTTGTTGGTGCTGGCGTTGTTGTTGGTGAAGAAGTTGATGTAGGTGCAGGAGTTGTTGTAGGTGCCGCTGTTGTTGTCAGTGCTGGCGAAGTTTTTGGTGCAGCAGTTGTTGTCGGTACAGGAGTTGTTGTAGGCCCTGGAGTTTTTGTCGGAGCTAAAGTTGTTGTAGGTGCCACTGTTGTTGTCGGTGCAGGAGTTGTTGTAGGTGCCGCTGTTGTCGGTGCTGGCAAAGTTGTTGCTGCAGTTGTTGTCGTTGCAGGAGTTGTTGTCGTTGCAGGAGTTGTTGTCGGTGCAGGACTTGTAGGCATTGGAGTTGATGTAGGCGGTGGAGTTGTTGTCGGAGACGCCGTTGTTGTCGGTACAGGAGTTGTTGTTGGTGCAGGAGTTGTTGTTGGTGCTGCAGTTGTTGTCGGTGCAGGACTTGTTGTAGGCGTAGATTTGATGTGGCGGTGGAGTTGTTGTCGGAGCGCCCGTTGTTGTCGGTGCAGGAGTTGTTATTGGTGCTGCAGTTGTTGTCGGTGCAGGAATTTTTGTCGTGAAGGACTTGTTGTAGGCGTGGAGTGGATGTAGGCGGTGGAGTTGTTGTCGGAGACGCCGTTGTCGGTGCAGAAGTTGTTGTTGGTGCTGGCGTTGTTGTTGGTGAAGAAGTTGATGTAGGTGCAGGAGTTGTTGTAGGTGCCGCTGTTGTTGTCAGTGCTGGCGAAGTTTTTGGTGCAGCAGTTGTTGTCGGTACAGGAGTTGTTGTAGGCCCTGGAGTTTTTGTCTGTGCTAAAGTTGTTGTAGGTGCCACTGTTGTCGGTGCAGGAGTTTTTATAGGTGCCGCTGTTGTCGGTGCTGGCAAAGTTGTTGCTGCAGTTGTTGTCGTTGCAGGAGTTGTTGTCGGTGCAGGACTTGTAGGCATTGGAGTTGTGAGGCGTGGAGTTGTTGTCGGAGACGCCGTTGTTGTCGGTACAGGAGTTGTTGTTGGTGCAGGAGTTGTTGTAGGTTCTGGAGGTGTTGTTGGTGCAGGAGTTGTTGGTGCTGCAGTTGTTGTTGGTGCAGGAGTTGTTGTTGGTTCTGCAATTGCTGCCGGTGCAGGAGCTGTTGTCCGTGCAGGACTTGTTGTAGGCATTGGAGTTAATGTAGGCGGGGAGTTGTTGTCGGAGACGCCGTTGTTGGTACAGGAGTTGCTGTTGGTGCAGGAGTTGTTGTAGGTTCTGGAGTGTTGTTGGTGCAGGAGTTGTTGTTGTTGGTTCTGCAATTGTTGTCGGTGCAGGAGTTGATGTAGGTGCAGGAGTTGTTGTAAGTGCCGCTGTTGTTGTCAGTCCTGGCAAAGTTTTTGTGCAGCAGTTGTTGGGTAACGGAGTTGATGTAGGTGCTGTAGTTGATGTAGGCGCTGGAGTTGTCAGTGCAGGAGTTGTTATCGGTACAGGAGTTGTTGTAGGCCCTGGAGTTGTTGTCGGTGCTAAAGTTGTTGTATGTGCCACTGTTGTTGTCGGTGCAGTAGAGTTGTTGTCAGTGTTGGCGAAGTTGGTGGTGCTGCAGTTGTTGTCATTGCAGGAGTTGTTGTGGTACAGGAGTTGTTGTTGTTGGTGCTGCAGTTGTTGTAGGTGCCGCTGTTGTCAGTGCTGCGCGAAGTTGTTGTTGGTGCTGCAGTTGTTGTCGTTGCAGGAGTTGTTGTCGGTGCAGGACTTGTTGTAGGCATTGGAGTTAATGTAGGCGGTGGCGTTGTTGTCGGAGACGCAGTTGTTGTCGGTACAGGAGTTGTTGTTGTTGGTGCAGGAGTTGTTGTAGGTTCTGGAGGTGTTGTTGGTGCAGGAGGTGTTGTTGGTGCTGCAGTTGTTGTTGTTGGTGCAGGAGTTGTTGTCTGTGCAGGACTTGTTGTAGGCATTGGAGTTGTTGTAGGCCCTGGAGTTGTTGTTGGTGCTAAAGTTGTTGTATGTGCCACTGTTGTTGTCGGTGCAGGAGTTGTTGTAGGTGCCGCTGTTGTCAGTGCTGGCGAAGTTGTTGGTGCTGCAGTTGTTGTCATTGCAGGAGTTGTTGTCGGTACAGGAGTTGTTGTAGGTGCCGCTGTTGTCAGTGCTGGCGAAGTTGTTGTTGGTGCTGCAGTTGTTGTCGTTGCAGGAGTTGTTGTCGGTACAGGACTTGTTGTAGGCATTGGAGTTAATGTAGGCGGTGGAGTTGTTGTCGGAGACGCAGTTGTTGTCGGTACAGGAGTTGTTGTTGTTGGTGCAGGAGTTTTTGTAGGTTCTGGAGGTGTTGTTGGTGCAGGAGTTGTTGTTGGTGCTGCAGTTGTTGTTGGTGCAGGAGTTGTTGTTGGTTCTGCAATTGTTGTCGGTGCAGGAGCTGTTGTCTGTGCAGGACTTGTTGTAGGCATTGGAGTTAATGTAGGCGGTGGAGTTGTTGTCGGAGAAGCCGTTGTTGTCGGTACAGGAGTTGTTGTTGGTGCAGGAGTTGTTGTAGGTTCTGGATGTGTTGTTGGTGCAGGAGTTGATGTAGGTGCAGGAGTTGATGTAGGTGCCGCTGTTGTCAGTGCTGGCAAAGTTTTTGGTGCAGCAGTTGTTGTCGGTGCAGAAGTTGTTATTGGTGCTGCAGTTGTTGTCGGTGCAGGAATTTTTGTCGGTGAAGGACTTGTTGTAGGCGGTGGAGTGGATGTAGGCGGTGGAGTTGTTGTCGGAGACGCCGTTGTTGTCGGTGCAGAAGTTGTTGTTGGTGCTGGCGTTGTTGTTGGTGAAGAAGTTGATGTAGGTGCAGGAGTTGTTATAGGTGCCGCTGTTGTCGGTGCTGGCAAAGTTGTTGCTGCAGTTGTTGTCGTTGCAGGAGTTGTTGTCGGTGCAGGACTTGTAGGCATTGGAGTTGATGATGTGGAGTTGTTGGCGGAGACGCCGTTGTTGTCGGTACAGGAGTTGTTGTTGGTGCAGGAGTTGTTGTAGGTTCTGGAGGTGTTGTTGGTGCAGGAGTTGTTGTTGGTGCTGCAGTTGTTGTTGGTGCAGGAGTTGTTGTTGGTTCTGCAATTGCTGTCGGTGCAGGAGCTGTTGTCTGTGCAGGACTTGTTGTAGGCATTGGAGTTAATGTAGGCGGTGGAGTTGTTGTCGGGGACGGTTTGTTGTTGGTACAGGAGTTGCTGTTGGTGCAGGAGTTGTTGTAGGTTCTGGAGGTGTTGTTGGTGCAGGAGTTGTTGTTGGTGCTGCAGTTGTTGTTGTTGGTGCAGGAGTTGTTGTTGGTTCTGCAATTGTTGTCGGTGCAGGAGCTGTTGTCTGTGCAGGACTTGTTGTAGGCTTTGGAGTTGATGTAGGCGGTGGAGTTGTTGTCGGAGACGCCGTTGTTGTCGGTGCAAAAGTTGTCGTTGGTGCTGCAGTTGTTGTTGGTGCAGGAGTTGTTGTAAGTGCCGCTGTTGTTGTCAGTCCTGGCAAAGTTTTTGGTGAAGCAGTTGTTGTCGGTAACGGAGTTGATGTAGGTGCTGTAGTTGATGTAGGCGCTGGAGTTGTCAGTGCAGGAGTTGTTATCGGTACAGGAGTTGTTGTAGGCCCTGGAGTTGTTGTCGGTGCTAAAGTTGTTGTATGTGCCACTGTTGTTGTCGGTGCAGGAGTTGTTGTAGGTGCCGCTGTTGTCAGTGTTGGCGAAGTTGTTGGTGCTGCAGTTGTTGTCATTGCAGGAGTTGTTGTCGGTACAGGAGTTGTTGTTGTTGGTGCTGCAGTTGTTGTAGGTGCCGCTGTTGTCAGTGCTGGCGAAGTTGTTGTTGGTGCTGCTTTTGTTGTTGGTGCAGGAGTTGATGTAGGTGCCGCTGTTGTTGTCAGTGCTGGTGAAGTTGTTGGTGCTCCAGATGTTGTCGGAGCAGGAGTTATTGTCGGTGTAGGACGTGTTGTAGGCGGTGGAGTTGATGTAGGCGGTGGAATTCTTGTCGGAGACGCAGTTGTTGTCGGTGCAGAAGTTGTTGTTGGTGCTGCAGTTGTTGGTGCAGGAGTTGATGTAGGTGCAGGAGTTGTTGTAGGTGCCGCTGTTGTCAGTGCTGGCGAAGTTGTTGGTGCTGCAGTTGTTGTCGTTGCAGGAGTTGTTGTTGTTGGTGCTGCAGTTGTTGTAGGTGTCGCTGTTGTCAGTGCTGGCGAAGTTGTTGTTGGTGCTGCAGTTGTTGTCGTTGCAGGAGTTGTTGTCGGTGCAGGACTTGTTGTAGGCATTGGAGTTAATGTAGGCGGTGGAGTTGTTGTCGGAGACGCCGTTGTTGTCGGTACAGGAGTTGTTGTTGGTGCAGGAGTTGTTGTAGGTTCTGGAGGTGTTGTTGGTGCAGGAGTTGTTGTCGGTGCAGGAGTTGTTGTAGGCATTGGAGTTGATGTAGGCGGTGGAGTTGTTGTCGGAGACGCCGTTGTTGTCGGTGCAAAAGTTGTTGTTGGTGCTGCAGTTGTTGTTGGTGCAGGAGTTGATGTAGGTGCAGGAGTTGTTGTAAGTGCCGCTGTTGTTGTCAGTCCTGGCAAAGTTTTTGGTGCAGCAGTTGTTGTCGGTAACGGAGTTGATGTAGGTGCTGTAGTTGATGTAGGCGCTGGAGTTGTCAGTGCAGGAGTTGTTATCGGTACAGGAGTTGTTGTAGGCCCTGGAGTTGTTGTTGGTGCTAAAGTTGTTGTATGTGCCACTGTTGTTGTCGGTGCAGGAGTTGTTGTAGGTGCCGCTGTTGTCAGTGCTGGCGAAGTTGTTGGTGCTGCAGTTGTTGTCATTGCAGGAGTTGTTGTCGGTACAGGAGTTGTTGTTGTTGGTGCTGCAGTTGTTGTAGGTGCCGCTGTTGTCAGTGCTGGCGGTTTGTTGTTGGTGCTGCAGTTGTTGTCGTTGCTGGAGTTGTTGTCGGTGCAGGACTTGTTGTAGGCATTGGAGTTAATGTAGGCGGTGGAGTTGTTGTCGGAGACGCAGTTGTTGTCGGTACAGGAGTTGTTGTTGTTGGTGCAGGAGTTTTTGTAGGTTCTGGAGGTGTTGTTGGTGCAGGAGTTGTTGTTGGTGCTGCAGTTGTTGTTGTTGGTGCAGGAGTTGTTGTTGGTTCTGCAATTGTTGTCGGTGCAGGAGCTGTTGTCTGTGCAGGACTTGTTGTAGGCATTGGAGTTAATGTAGGCGGTGGAGTTGTTGTCGGAGAAGCCGTTGTTGTCGGTACAGGAGTTGTTGTTGGTGCAGGAGTTGTTGTAGGTTCTGGATGTGTTGTTGGTGCAGGAGTTGATGTAGGTGCAGGAGTTGTTGTAGGTGCCGCTGTTGTTGTCAGTGCTGGCAAAGTTTATGGTGCAGCAGTTGTTGTCGGTGCAGAAGTTGTTGTTGGTGCTGCAGTTGTTGTTGGTGCAGGAGTTGTTGTTGGTTCTACAATTGTTGTCGGTGAAGGAGCTGTTGTCGGTGCAGGACTTGTTGTAGGCGGTGGAGTTGATATAGGCAGTGGAGTTGTTGTCGGAGACGCCGTTGTTGTCGGTGCAGAAGTTGTTGTTGGTGCTGGCGTTGTTGTTGGTGAAGAAGTTGATGTAGGTGCAGGAGTTGTTGTAGGTGCCGCTGTTGTTGTCAGTGCTGGCGAAGTTTTGGTGCAGCAGTTGTTGTCGGTACAGGAGTTGTTGTAGGCCCTGGAGTTTTGTGGTGCTAAAGTTGTTGTAGGTGCCACTGTTGTTGTCGGTGCAGGAGTTGTTGTAGGTGCCGCTGTTGTCGGTGCTGGCAAAGTTGTTGCTGCAGTTGTTGTCGTTGCAGGAGTTGTTGGTGCAGGACGGTAGGCATTGGACTTGATGTGGCGGTGGAGTTGTTGTCGGAGACGCCGTTGTTGTCGGTACAGGAGTTGTTGTTGGTGCAGGAGTTGTTGTTGGTGCTGCAGTTGTTGTCGGTGCAGGACTTGTTGTAGGTGGTGGAGTTGATGTAGGCCGTGGAGTTGTTGTCGGAGACGCCGTTGTTGTCGGTGCAGGAGTTGTTGTTGGTGCTGCAGTTGTTGTCAGTGCAGGAATTTTGTCGGTGAAGGACTTGTTGTAGGCGGTGGAGTGGATGTGGCGGTGGGGTTGTTGTCGGAGACGCCGTTGTTGTCGGTGCAGAAGTTGTTGTTGGTGCTGGCGTTGTTGTTGGTGAAGAAGTTGATGTAGGTGCAGGAGTTGTTATAGGTGCCGCTGTTGTTGTCAGTGCTGGCAAAGTTGTTGCTGCAGTTGTTGTCGGTACAGGAGTTGTTGTAGGCCCTGGAGTTTTGTCGGTGCTAAAGTTGTTGTAGGTGCCACTGTTGTCGGTGCAGGAGTTGTTATAGGTGCCGCTGTTGTCGGTGCTGGCAAAGTTGTTGCTGCAGTTGTTGTCGTTGCAGGAGTTGTTGTCGGTGCAGGACTTGTAGGCATTGGAGTTGATGTAGCGGTGGAGTTGTTGTCGGAGACGCCGTTGTTGTCGGTACAGGAGTTGTTGTTGGTGCAGGAGTTGTTGTAGGTTCTGGAGGTGTTGTTGGTGCAGGAGTTGTTGTTGGTGCTGCAGTTGTTGTTGGTGCAGGAGTTGTTGTTGGTTCTGCAATTGCTGTCGGTGCAGGAGCTGTTGTCTGTGCAGGACTTGTTGTAGGCATTGGAGTTAATGTAGGCGGTGGAGTTGTTGTCGGAGACGCCGTTGTTGTTGGTACAGGAGTTGCTGTTGGTGCAGGAGTTGTTGTAGGTTCTGGAGGTGTTGTTGGTGCAGGAGTTGTTGTTGTTGGTTCTGCAATTGTTGTCGGTGCAGGAGTTGATGTAGGTGCAGGAGTTGTTGTAAGTGCCGCTGTTGTTGTCAGTCCTGGCAAAGTTTTTGGTGCAGCAGTTGTTGTCGGTAACGGAGTTGATGTAGGTGCTGTAGTTGATGTAGGCGCTGGAGTTGTCAGTGCAGGAGTTGTTATCGGTACAGGAGTTGTTGTAGGCCCTGGAGTTGTTGTCGGTGCTAAAGTTGTTGTATGTGCCACTGTTGTTGTCGGTGCAGGAGTTGTTGTAGGTGCCGCTGTTGTCAGTGCTGGCGAAGTTGTTGGTGCTGCAGTTGTTGTCATTGCAGGAGTTGTTGTCGGTACAGGAGTTGTTGTTGTTGGTGCTGCAGTTGTTGTAGGTGCCGCTGTTGTCAGTGCTGGCGAAGTTGTTGTTGGTGCTGCAGTTGTTGTCGTTGCAGGAGTTGTTGTCGGTGCAGGACTTGTTGTAGGCATTGGAGTTAATGTAGGCGGTGGAGTTGTTGTCGGAGACGCAGTTGTTGTCGGTACAGGAGTTGTTGTTGTTGGTGCAGGAGTTTTTGTAGGTTCTGGAGGTGTTGTTGGTGCAGGAGGTGTTGTTGGTGCTGCAGTTGTTGTTGTTGGTGCAGGAGTTGTTGTCTGTGCAGGACTTGTTGTAGGCATTGGAGTTAGTGTGGGCGGTGGAGTTGTTGTCGGTACAGGAGTTGTTGTTGGTGCAGGAGTTTTTGTAGGTTCTGGATGTGTTGTTGGTGCAGGAGTTGATGTAGGTGCAGGAGTTGTTGTAGGTGCCGCTGTTGTTGTCAGTGCTGGCAAAGTTTTTGGTGCAGCAGTTGTTGTCGGTGCAGAAGTTGTTGTTGGTGCTGCAGTTGTTGTTGGTGCAGGAGTTGTTGTTGGTTCTACAATTGTTGTCGGTGAAGGAGCTGTTGTCGGTGCAGGACTTGTTGTAGGCGGTGGAGTTGATATAGGCAGTGGAGTTGTTGTCGGAGACGCCGTTGTTGTCGGTGCAGAAGTTGTTGTTGGTGCTGGCGTTGTTGTTGGTGAAGAAGTTGATGTAGGTGCAGGAGTTGTTGTAGGTGCCGCTGTTGTTGTCAGTGCTGGCGAAGTTTTTGGTGCAGCAGTTGTTGTCGGTACAGGAGTTGTTGTAGGCCCTGGAGTTTTTGTCGGTGCTAAAGTTGTTGTAGGTGCCACTGTTGTTGTCGGTGCAGGAGTTGTTGTAGGTGCCGCTGTTGTCGGTGCTGGCAAAGTTGTTGCTGCAGTTGTTGTCGTTGCAGGAGTTGTTGTCGGTGCAGGACGTGTAGGCATTGGACTTGATGTAGGCGGTGGAGTTGTTGTCGGAGACGCCGTTGTTGTCGGTACAGGAGTTGTTGTTGGTGCAGGAGTTGTTGTTGGTGCTGCAGTTGTTGTCGGTGCAGGACTTGTTGTAGGCGGTAGATTTGATGTAGGCGGTGGAGTTGTTGTCGGAGACGCCGTTGTTGTCGGTGCAGGAGTTGTTATTGGTGCTGCAGTTGTTGTCGGTGCAGGAATTTTTGTCGGTGAAGGACTTGTTGTAGGCGGTGGAGTGGATGTAGGCGGTGGAGTTGTTGTCGGAGACGCCGTTGTTGTCGGTGCAGAAGTTGTTGTTGGTGCTGGCGTTGTTGTTGGTGAAGAAGTTGATGTAGGTGCAGGAGTTGTTGTAGGTGCCGCTGTTGTTGTCAGTGCTGGCGAAGTTTTTGGTGCAGCAGTTGTTGTCGGTACAGGAGTTGTTGTAGGCCCTGGAGTTTTTGTCGGTGCTAAAGTTGTTGTAGGTGCCACTGTTGTCGGTGCAGGAGTTGTTATAGGTGCCGCTGTTGTCGGTGCTGGCAAAGTTGTTGCTGCAGTTGTTGTCGTTGCAGGAGTTGTTGTCGGTGCAGGACTTGTAGGCATTGGAGTTGATGTAGGCGGTGGAGTTGTTGTCGGAGACGCCGTTGTTGTCGGTACAGGAGTTGTTGTTGGTGCAGGAGTTGTTGTAGGTTCTGGAGGTGTTGTTGGTGCAGGAGTTGTTGTTGGTGCTGCAGTTGTTGTTGGTGCAGGAGTTGTTGTTGGTTCTGCAATTGCTGTCGGTGCAGGAGCTGTTGTCTGTGCAGGACTTGTTGTAGGCATTGGAGTTAATGTAGGCGGTGGAGTTGTTGTCGGAGACGCCGTTGTTGTTGGTACAGGAGTTGCTGTTGGTGCAGGAGTTGTTGTAGGTTCTGGAGGTGTTGTTGGTGCAGGAGTTGTTGTTGTTGGTTCTGCAATTGTTGTCGGTGCAGGAGTTGATGTAGGTGCAGGAGTTGTTGTAAGTGCCGCTGTTGTTGTCAGTCCTGGCAAAGTTTTTGGTGCAGCAGTTGTTGTCGGTAACGGAGTTGATGTAGGTGCTGTAGTTGATGTAGGCGCTGGAGTTGTCAGTGCAGGAGTTGTTATCGGTACAGGAGTTGTTGTAGGCCCTGGAGTTGTTGTCGGTGCTAAAGTTGTTGTATGTGCCACTGTTGT
>JAYMGU010000914.1:0-19000 GCA_036178185.1 Liparis tanakae | reverse complement strand
CACAGTTGTTGTAGGTGCCGCAGTTATTGTGGGTGCCACAGTTGTTGAAGGCGCCACAGTTGTCGTTGGCATGAGAGTTGTTGTCGGTGAGGGAGTTGTTGAAGGTGCAGCAGTTGTTGAAGGTGCCGCAGTTGTTGATAGTATTGGAGTTGTTGAAGGTGCCACAGTTGTTGTAGGTGCTGGAGTTGGTGAGGGTGCCGCAGTTGTTGTGGGTGCAACAGTTGTTGTAGGTGCCAAAGTTGTTGTAGGTGCCAAAGTTGTTGTAGGTGCCGCAGTTGTTGTAGGTGCCGCAGTTGTTGAAGGTGCCACAGTTGTTAAAGTTGCCGCAGTTGTTGTGGGTGCCTCAGTTGTTGAAGGTGCCGCAGTTGTTGAGGGTGCTGCAGTTGTTGTGGGTGCCGCAGTTGTTGAAGGTGCCACAGTTGTTGAAGGTGCCTCAGTTGTTGAGGGTGCCTCAGTTGTTGTGGGTGCCCCAGATGTTGAAGTTGCCACAGCTATTGTTGGCATTGGAGTTGTTGAAGGTGCCGCAGTTGTTGAAGGTGCCACAGTTGTTGTTGGCATTGGAGTTGTTGTAGGTGCCGCAGTTGTTGAAGGTGCCACAGTTGTTGAAGTTGCCACAGTTGTTGAGGGTGCGGCCGTTGTTGTGGGTTCCGCAATTGTTGTGGGTGCCGCAGTTGTTGTAGGTGCCACAGTTGTTGTGGGTGACTCAGTTGTTGTAGGTGCTGGAGTTGTTGATGGTGCCGCAGTTGTTGAGGGTGCTGCAGTTATTGTGGGTGCCGCAGTTGTTGTGGGTGCCTCAGTTGTTGAAGGTGCCACAGTTGTTGTGGGTGACTCAGTTGTTGTAGGTGCTGGAATTGTTAAGGGTGCCGCAGTTGTTGAGGGTGCTGCAGTTATTGTGGGTGCCGCAGTTGTTGTGGGTGCCTCAGTTGTTGAAGGTGCCGCAGTTGTTGAGGGTGCTGCAGTTATTGTGGGTGCCGCAGTTGTTGAAGGTGCCACAGTTGTTGAAGGTGCCTCAGTTGTTGAGGGTGCCGAAGTTGTTGTGGGTGCCCCAGATAATGAAGTTGCCACAGCTGTTGTTGGCATTGGAGTTGTTGAAGGTGCCGCAGTTGTTGAAGGTGCCACAGTTGTTGAAGTTGCCGCAGTTGTTGAAGGTGCCACAGTTGTTGATTGTGCGGCAGTTGTTGTTGGCATTGGAGTTGTTGAAGGTGCCACAGTTGTTGAGGGTGCCACAGTTGTTGTGGGTGCCGCAGTTGTTGTAGGTGCCACAGTTGTTGTGGGTGACTCAGTTGTTGTAGGTGCTGGAATTGTTAAGGGTGCCGCAGTTGTGGGTGCAACAGTTGTTGTAGGTGCCAAAGTTGTTGTAGGTGCCGCGGTTGTTGTAGGTGCCGCAGTTGTTGAAGGTGGCACAGTTGTTGTTGGAATTGAGTTGTTGTAGGTGCGCAGTTGTTGAAGGTGCCACAGTTGTTGAAGTTGCCGCAGTTGTTGTCGGCATTAGAGTTGTTTTTGGTGAGGAGTTGTTGAAGGTGCAGCAGTTGTTGAAGGTGCCGCAGTTGTTGGCATTGGAGTTGTTGAATGTGCCACAGTTGTTGTGGGTGCCTCAGTTGTTGAAGGTGCCGCAGTTGTTGAGGGTGCTGCAGTTGTTGTGGGTGCCGCAGTTGTTGAAGGTGCCACAGTTGTTGAAGGTGCCTCAGTTGTTGAGGGTGCCGAAGTTGTTGTGGGTGCCCCAGATGTTGAAGTTGCCACAGCTGTTGTTGGCATTGGAGTTGTTGAAGGTGCCGCAGTTGTTGAAGGTGGCACAGTTGTTGAAGGTGCCGCAGTTGTTGATGACATTGGAGTTGTTGTCGGTGCCACAGTTGTTGAGGGTGAGGCAGTTGTTGAAGGTGCAGCAGTTGTTGATTGTGCCAAAGTTGTTGTAGGTAACTCAGTTATTGTAGTTGCCACAGTTGTTGAAGGTGCCGAAGTTGTTGTAGGCATTAGAGTTGTTGTCGGTGAGGGGGTTGTTGAAGATGCGCAGTTGTTGATGGCATTGGGTTGTTGTAGGTGCCGCAGTTGTTGAAGGTGCCACACTTGTTGAAGTTGCGCAGTTGTTGAATATGCTACAGTTGTTGATTGTGCCCCAGTTGTTGTTGGCATTGGGTTGTTGAAGGTGCCACAGTTGTTGTAGGTGCCGCAGTTGTTGTGGGTGCCACAGTTGTTGAAGGCGCCACAGTTGTCGTTGGCATTAGAGTTGTTGTCGGTGAGGGAGTTGTTGACGGTGCAGCAGTTGTTGAAGGTGCCGCAGTTGTTGATAGTATTGGAGTTGTTGAAGGTGCCACAGTTGTTGTAGGTGCTGGAGTTGGTGAGGGTGCCGCAGTTGTTGTGGGTGCAACAGTTGTTGTAGGTGCCAAAGTTGTTGTAGGTGCCAAAGTTGTTGTAGGTGCCGCAGTTGTTGTAGGTGCCGCAGTTGTTGAAGGTGCCACAGTTGTTGAGGATGCCGCAGTTGTTGTGGGTGCCTCAGTTGTTGAAGGTGCCGCAGTTGTTGAGGGTGCTGCAGTTGTTGTGGTTGCCGCAGTTGTTGAAGGTGCCACAGTTGTTGAAGGTGCCTCAGTTGTTGAAGGTGGCACAGTTGTTGTTGGCATTTGAGTTGTTGTAGGTGCCACAGTTGTTGAAGGTGCCTTAGTTGTTGAAGTTGCCACAGCTGTTGTTGGCATTGGAGTTGTTGTAGGTGCCGCTGTTGTTGAAGGTGCCACAGTTGTTAAAGTTGCCGCAGTTGTTGTTTGCATTAGAGTTGTTTTTGGTGAGGGAGTTGTTGAAGGTGCAGCAGTTGTTGAAGGTGCCGCAGTTGTTGGCATTGGAGTTGTTGAATGTGCCACAGTTGTTGTAGGTACCGCAGTTGTTGTGGGTGCCACAGTTGTTGTGGGTGCCTCAGTTGTTGAAGGTGCCACAGTTGTTGTGGGTGACTCAGTTGTTGTAGGTGCTGGAATTGTTAAGGGTGCCGCAGTTGTTGAGGGTGCTGCAGTTATTGTGGGTGCAGCAGTTGTTGAAGGTGCCACAGTTGTTGTTGGCATTGGAGTTGTTGTAGGTGCCGCAGTTGTTGAAGGTGCCACAGTTGTTGAAGTTGCCACAGCTATTGTTGGCATTGGAGTTGTTGAAGGTGCCACAGTTGTTGTTGGCATTGGAGTTGTTGTAGGTGCCGCAGTTGTTGAAGGTGCCACAGTTGTTGAAGTTGCCACAGTTGTTGAGGGTGCGGCCGTTGTTGTGGGTTCCGTAATTGTTGTGGGTGCCGCAGTTGTTGTAGGTGCCACAGTTGTTGTGGGTGACTCAGTTGATGTAGGTGCTGGAGTTGTTGATGGTGCCGCAGTTGTTGAGGGTGCTGCAGTTATTGTGGGTGCCGCAGTTGTTGTGGGTGCCTCAGTTGTTGAAGGTGCCACAGTTGTTGTGGGTGACTCAGTTGTTGTAGGTGCTGGAATTGTTAAGGGTGCCGCAGTTGTTGTGGGTGCCTCAGTTGTTGAAGGTGCCGCAGTTGTTGAGGGTGCTGCAGTTATTGTGGGTGCCGCAGTTGTTGAAGGTGCCACAGTTGTTGAAGGTGCCTCAGTTGTTGAGGGTGCCGAAGTTGTTGTGGGTGCCCCAGATAATGAAGTTGCCACAGCTGTTGTTGGCATTGGAGTTGTTGAAGGTGCCGCAGTTGTTGAAGGTGCCACAGTTGTTGAAGTTGCCGCAGTTGTTGAAGGTGCCACAGTTGTTGATTGTGCGGCAGTTGTTGTTGGCATTGGAGTTGTTGAAGGTGCCACAGTTGTTGAGGGTGCCACAGTTGTTGTGGGTGCCGCAGTTGTTGTAGGTGCCACAGTTGTTGTGGGTGACTCAGTTGTTGTAGGTGCTGGAATTGTTAAGGGTGCCGCAGTTGTGGGTGCAACAGTTGTTGTAGGTGCCAAAGTTGTTGTAGGTGCCGCAGTTGTTGTAGGTGCCGCAGTTGTTGAAGGTGGCACAGTTGTTGTTGGAATTTGAGTTGTTGTAGGTGCCGCAGTTGTTGAAGGTGCCACAGTTGTTGAAGTTGCCGCAGTTGTTGTCGGCATTAGAGTTGTTTTTGGTGAGGGAGTTGTTGAAGGTGCAGCAGTTGTTGAAGGTGCCGCAGTTGTTGGCATTGGAGTTGTTGAATGTGCCACAGTTGTTGTGGGTGCCTCAGTTGTTGAAGGTGCCGCAGTTGTTGAGGGTGCTGCAGTTGTTGTGGGTGCCGCAGTTGTTGAAGGTGCCACAGTTGTTGAAGGTGCCTCAGTTGTTGAGGGTGCCGAAGTTGTTGTGGGTGCCCCAGATGTTGAAGTTGCCACAGCTGTTGTTGGCATTGGAGTTGTTGAAGGTGCCGCAGTTGTTGAAGGTGGCACAGTTGTTGAAGGTGCCGCAGTTGTTGATGACATTGGAGTTGTTGTCGGTGCCACAGTTGTTGAGGGTGAGGCAGTTGTTGAAGGTGCAGCAGTTGTTGATTGTGCCAAAGTTGTTGTAGGTAACTCAGTTATTGTAGTTGCCACAGTTGTTGAAGGTGCCGAAGTTGTTGTAGGCATTAGAGTTGTTGTCGGTGAGGGGGTTGTTGAAGATGCCGCAGTTGTTGATGGCATTGGAGTTGTTGTAGGTGCCGCAGTTGTTGAAGGTGCCACACTTGTTGAAGTTGCCGCAGTTGTTGAATATGCTACAGTTGTTGATTGTGCCCCAGTTGTTGTTGGCATTGGAGTTGTTGAAGGTGCCACAGTTGTTGTAGGCAGTTGTTGTAGGAGCCACAGTTGTTGAAGGTGCCACAGTTGTGCATTTGTTGTCGGTGCAACAGTTGTTGTGGGTGCAGCAGTTGTTGAAGGTGCTGCAGTTGTTGTGGTGCCGAGTTGTTGAAGGTGCCACAGTTGTTGAAGGTGCCACAGTTGTTGAGGGTGCCGCAGTTGTTGTGGGTGCCTCAGTTGTTGAAGGTGCCACAGTTGTTGTGGGTGCTGCAGTTGTTGTAGGTGCCGCAGTTGTTGAAGGTGCCACAGTTGTTGAAGGTGCCTCAGTTGTTGAGTGCGTTGTTGAAGGTGCCACAGTTGTTGTAGTTGTGTTGGTGCCGCAGTTGTTGAAGGTGCCGCAGTTGTTGTTGGCATTGGAGTTGTTGAAGGTGCCACAGTTGTTGAAGGTGCCCAGTTGTTGAAGGTGCCACAGTTGTTGAATTGTTGTAGGTGAGAGTTGTTGAAGGTGCAGCAGTTGTTGACAGTTGTTGAGTGCATTGCAGTTGTTGAAGGTGCCACAGTTGTTGTAGGTGCTGGAGTTGTGAGGGTGCCGCAGTTGTTGTGGGTGCCACAGTTGTTGAGGTGCGCAGTTGTTGAGGTGCCAAGTTGTTGTTGAGGTGCCGCAGTTGTTGAAGGTGCCACAGTTGTTGAGGTTGCCGCAGTTGTTGTGGGTGCGCAGTTGTTGGGTGCGCAGTTGTTGAAGGTGCCACAGTTGTTGAAGGTGCCTCAGTTGTTGAGGGTGCACAGTTGTTGTGGAGTTGCCAGATGTGAAGGTGCCACAGCTGTTGTTGGCATTGGAGTTGTTGAAGGTGCCACAGTTGTTGAAGGTGCCACAGTTGTTGTTGGCATTGAGTTGTTGTAGGTGCCGCAGTTGTTGAAGGTGCCAGTTGTTGAAGGTGCCGCAGTTGTTGAGGTGCTGCAGTTGTTGAAGTTGGGTGCCGCAGTTGTTGTAGGGTTGCAGTTGTTGAAGTTGCCACAGTTGTTGAGGGTGCTGCAGTTGTTGTGGGTGCCACAGTTGTTGAAGGTGCCCCAGTTGTTGAAGGTGCCACAGTTGTTGTGGGTGACTCAGTTGTTGTAGGTGCCGCAGTTGTTGAAGGTGCCACAGTTGTTGAAGGTGCCTCAGTTGTTGAGGGTGCCGAAGTTGTTGTGGGTGCCCCAGATGTTGAAGTTGCCACAGCTGTTGTTGGCATTGAGTTGTTGAAGGTGCCGCAGTTGTTGAAGGTGGCACAGTTGTTGAATTGGAGTTGTTGTAGGTGCCACAGTTGTTGAAGGTGCCACAGTTGTTGAAGTGCCAGTTGTTGCGCATTGTTGTTAGGTTGAAGGTGCAGCAGTTGTTGAGTTGTTGATAGCATTGAGTTGTTGAATGTGCCGCAGTTGTTGTGGGTGCTGGAGTTGTTGAAGGTGCCGCAGTTGTTGAGGGTGCTGCAGTTGTTGTAGGTGCCAAAGTTGTTGTAGGTGCCAAAGTTGTTGTAGGTGCCGCAGTTGTTGTAGGTGCCGCAGTTGTTGAAGGTGCCACAGTTGTTGAGGATGCCGCAGTTGTTGTGGGTGTCTCAGTTGTTGAAGGTGCCGCAGTTGTTGAGGGTGCTGCAGTTGTTGTTGGCATTGGAGTTGTTGAAGGTGCCGCAGTTGTTGAAGGTGGCACAGTTGTTGTTGGTTTGAGAGTTGTTGTAGGTGCCGTGTTGTGAAGGTGCCACAGTTGTTGAAGTGCCGCAGTTGTTGTTTGCATTAGAGTTGTTTTTGGTGAGGGAGTTGTTGAAGGTGCAGCAGTTGTTGAAGGTGCCGCAGTTGTTGGCAGGTGGAGTTGTTGAGGTGCCACAGTTGTTGTAGGTACCGCAGTTGTTGTGGGTGCCACAGTTGTTGAGGGTGCCGCAGTTGTTGTGGGTCGCAGTTGTTGTGGGTGCCGCAGTTGTTGTAGGTGCCACAGTTGTTGAAGGTGCCTCAGTTGTTGAGGGTGCCGCAGTTGTTGTGGGTGCCCAGTTGTTGAAGCTGCTGTGGCATTGGGTTGTTGAAGGTGCCCAGTTGTTGAAGGTGCCACAGTTGTTGTTGGCATTGAGTTGTTGTAGTGCCGCAGTTGTTGAAGGTGCCACAGTTGTTGTGCATTGAGTTGTGAAGGTGCCACAGTTGTTGTAGGTGCCGCAGTTGTTGTGGGTGCCACAGTTGTTGCAGTTGTTGTTTGCAAGAGTTGTTGTGAGGGAGTTGTTGAAGGTGCAGCAGTTGTTGAAGGTGCCGCAGTTGTTGGCATTGGAGTTGTTGAAGGTGCCACAGTTGTTGTAGGTGCCAGTTGTTGTGGGTGCCACAGTTGTTGTGGTGCCAAAGTTGTTGTAGGTGCCACAGTTGTTGTAGGTGCCGCAGTTGTTGTAGGTGCCGCAGTTGTTGATGGTGCCCCAGTTGTTGGTGCCGAGTTGTTGTGGGTGCCTCAGTTGTTGAAGGTGCCGCAGTTGTTGAGGGTGCTGCAGTTGTTGTGGGTGGAGTTGTTGAAGGTGCCACAGTTGTTGAAGGTGCCTCAGTTGTTGAGGGTGCCTCAGTTGTTGTGGGTGCCCCAGATGTTGAAGTGCCACAGTTGTTGGCATTGGAGTTGTTGAAGGTGCCGCAGTTGTTGAAGGTGCCACAGTTGTTGTTGGCATTGGAGTTGTTTGTAAGGTGCAGTTGTTGAGTGCCACAGTTGTTGAAGGTGCCACAGTTGTTGTGGCCGAGTTGTTGAGGTGCGCAGTTGTTGGGTGCCAGTTGTTGTGTGCTGGAGTTGTTGAAGGTGCCAGTTGTTGAGGGTGCAGTTGTTGTGGCCAGTTGTTGTGGGTGCCGCAGTTGTTGAAGGTGCCACAGTTGTTGTGGTGACAGTTGTTGTAGGTGCTGCAGTTGTTGTGGGTGCCGAGTTGTTGAGGTGCTGCAGTTGTTGTGGGTGCCGAGTTGTTGTGGGTGCCAGTTGTTGAAGGTGCCACAGTTGTTGTGGGTGCTGCAGTTGTTGTGGGTGCCGCAGTTGATGTAGGTGTCACAGTTGGTGGAGGTGCCTCAGTTGTTGGGGTGCTGGAGTTGTTGTGGGTGCCGAGTTGTTGGGTGCCACAGTTGTTGAAGGTGCCACAGTTGTTGAAGGTGCCACAGTTGTTTGTTGAAGGTGCCCAGTTGTTGAAGGTGCCACAGTTGTTGTTGGCATTGAGTTGTTGTAGGTGCCACAGTTGTTGAAGGTGCCACAGTTGTTGAAGGTGCCGCAGTTGTTGAGGTGCCACAGTTGTTGAAGGGTTGTTGTGAGTTGTAGTTGTTGTGAGGAGTTGTTGAAGGTGCAGCAGTTGTTGAAGGTGCCGCAGTTGTTGAGTGGAGTTGTTGTAGGTGCCACAGTTGTTGTGGGTGCCGCAGTTGTTGAAGTGCCACAGTTGTTGTGGGTGCGCAGTTGTTGTAGGTGCCAGTTGTTGAAGGTGCCAGTTGTTGGGTTGTGCCGCAGTTGTTGGGGTGCTGTTGCAGTTGTTGAGGTGCCAGTTGTTGAAGGTGCCACAGTTGTTGAAGGTCAGTTGTTGAGGTGCGCAGTTGTTGTGGGTGCCAGTGTTGAAGGTGCACAGTTGTTGTTGCATTGAGTTGTTGAAGGTGCCGCAGTTGTTGAAGGTGCCACAGTTGTTTGGCATTGGAGTTGTTGTGGGTGAGTTGTTGAAGGTGCCACAGTTGTTGAAGGTGCAGTTGTGAAGGTGCGCAGTTGTTGTCCGCATGATTGTTGTGAAGGTGCCACAGTTGTTGTAGGTGTTGTGAGTGCAGTTGTTGAGGTGCGCAGTTGTTGTGGTGCAAGTTGTTGTGGGTGCCAGTTGTTAGGTGCAGTTGTTGGCAGTTGTTGTGGGTGCCAGTTGTTGAAGGTGCCACAGTTGTTGAGGGTTGTTGTGTGCTTGTTGAAGGTGCCGCAGTTGTTGAGGAGTTGTGGGTGCCACAGTTGTTGAGTTGTTGAAGGTGCCAGTTGTTGAGTTGTTGTGCATTGGTTGTTGGTGAGGGTGTTGCAGCAGTTGTTGAAGGTGCCACAGTTGTTGGAGTTGTGGGTGCCCAGTTGTTGTGGTGCTGTTGAGGTGCCGCAGTTGTTGGGTGCCAGTTGTTGTGGTGCCAGTTGTTGAAGGTGCCACAGTTGTTGTTGGTGCCATTGTTGGTTGTAGGTGCCGGTTGTTGTGGAGTTGTTGTGTTGTGTTGAGTGCAGTTGTTGAGGGTGCGCAGTTGTTGTTGAGGGTTGTTGTAGGTGCCAGTTGTTAGTTGGTGCCACAGTTGTTGAAGGTGCCACAGTTGTTGATTGTTGGCAGTTGTTGAAGGTGCCGCAGTTGTTGAGGGTGCCAGTTGTTTGTGGGTGCACAGTTGTTGAAGGTGCCACAGTTGTTGTGGTGCAAGTTGTTGGGTTGTTGTAGGTGCCGCAGTTGTTGAGGTGCCAGTTGTTGTGGTGCCAGTTGTTGTGGTGCGCGCAGTTGTTGAAGGTGCCACAGTTGTTGTGGCATTGAGGTGCCAGTTGTTGAGGGTGCCGCGGTTGTAGGTGCCAGTTGTTGAAGGTGCCGCAGTTGTTGGGTGCGTTGTTGTTGGTGCGGTTTGTTGCCAGTTGTTGTGGTGCCACAGTTGTTGTAGGTGCCACAGTTGTTGAAGGTGCTGGGTTGTTGGTGCCCAGTTGTTGAGGTGGCAGTTGTTGTGAGGTGCCCAGTTGTTGAAGGTGCCAGGTTGTTGAGGTGTTGAGTTGTTGAAGGTGCCGCAGTTGTTGAAGGTGCCACAGTTGTTAGGTGCCGCAGTTGTTGAGTGCCGAGTTGTTGAAGGTGCCAGTTGTTGAGGGCTGCAGTTGTTGTGAATTGCGCAGTTGTTGAAGGTGCCACAGTTGTTGAAGGTGCCCAGTTGTTGAGGTGCCCAGTTGTTGTGGGTGCAGAGTTGTTGAAGGTGCCACAGTTGTTGTTGTTGGTGCGCAGGTTGTTGAAGGTGCACAGTTGTTGTGGTGCTCAGTTGTTGAAGGTGCCGCAGTTGTTGAGGTGCCACAGTGTTGGTGCGCAGTTGTGTTGGGTGCCGCAGTTGTTGAGGTGCCACAGTTGTTGTGGGTGCACAGTTGTTGTTGTAGTTGTGCTGGAGTTGTTGGGTGCCAGTTGTTGTGGGTGCGCAGTTGTTGTGGGTGCCGCAAGTTGTTGTGGGTGCCCCAGTTGTTGCACAGTTGTTGGGTGCTCAGTTGTTTTGTTAAGGTGCGCAGTTGTTGAAGGTGCCGCAGTTGTTGTGGTTGTAGTTGTTGAAGGTGCCGCAGTTGTTGTGGGTGCCTCAGTTGTTGAAGGTGCCGAGTTGTTGAAGGTGCCACAGTTGTTGAAGGCTGTTGGTTGTTGAGGTGCCGCAGTTGTTGGGTGCTGAAGGTGCCTGTTGTTGGCATTGAGTTGTTGAAGGTGCCGCAGTTGTTGAGTGTTGTTGTTGTGTTGGCAGTTGTGTTGTGTTGTTGCCACAGTTGTTGTGGGCCAGTTGTTGTAGGTGCCACAGTTGTTGTGGTGCCACAGTTGTTGTAGGTGCCACAGTTGTTGTGGTGCGCAGTTGTTGTTGTGGGTGAAGTTGTTGTAGGTGCCGCAGTTGTTGTAGGTGCCACAGTTGTTGAAGGTGCCGCAGTTGTTGAGGTGCCGTTGTTGAAGGTGCCGCAGTTGTTGAAGGGTGCCGCAGTTGTTGAGGGTGCAGTTGTTGGGTGCCGCAGTTGTTGAAGGTGCCAGTTGTTGAAGGTGCCTCAGTTGTTGAGGGTGCCGGTTGTTGTGGGTGCCCCAGATGTTGAAGTTGCCACAGCTGTTGTTGGCATTTGTTGTTGAAGGTGCCGCAGTTGTTGAAGGTGGCCACAGTTGTTGTGGGAGTTGTTGTAGGTGCGCGGTTGTTGAAGGTGCCACAGTTGTTGAAGTTGCCAGTTGTTGTGGGCATTAGAGTTGTTTGGTGAGTTGTTGTGCAGTTGTGGTGCGCAGTTGTTGAATTGGAGTTGTTGAAGGTGCCACAGTTGTTGTGGGTGCCTCAGTTGTTGAAGGTGCCGCAGTTGTTGTGGGTGCCCAGTTGTTGAAGGTGCCCAGTTGTTGAAGTGCCAGTTGTTGTGGGTTGCCGCAGTTGTTGAAGGTGCCGCAGTTGTTGAGTGGAGTTGTTGTTGGCAGTTGTTGAGGTGCCGCAGTTGGTGGTTGTTGAAGGTCACAGTTGTTGTTGGTTGTTGTGGGTTCCGCAGTTGTTGAAGGTGCCACAGTTGTTGTGGCATTGCAGTTGTTGGTGCGAGTTGTTGAAGGTGCCACAGTTGTTGTAGGTGCAGTTATTGGTTGTTGAAGGTTGCCACAGTTGTTGTAGGTGAGAGTTGTTGTAGGTGCGCAGTTGTTGAAGGTGCCGCAGTTGTTGAGGTGCTGCAGTTGTTGTGGGTGCTGCCAGTTGTTGTGGGTGCCTCAGTTGTTGAAGGTGCCGCAGTTGTTGAGGGTGCTGCAGTTGTTGTGGGTGCCGAGTTGTTGAAGGTGCCACAGTTGTTGAAGGTGCCCAGTTGTTGAGGGTGCCGAGTTGTGGGTGCCCCAGATGTTGAAGTGCCACAGCTGTTGTTGGCATTGAGTTGTTGAAGGTGCGCAGTTGTTGAAGGTGCACAGTTGTTGAAGGTGCCGCAGTTGTTGATACATTGGAGTTGTTGAAGGTGCCACAGTTGTTGAGGGTGAGGCAGTTGTTGAAGGTGCAGCAGTTGTTGATTGTGCAAAGTTGTTGTAGGTAACAGTTGTTGAAGTGCCACAGTTGTTGAAGGTGCCACAGTTGTTGTAGGCATTAGAGTTGTTGTCGGTGCCAGGGGTTGTTGAAGGTGCGCAGTGTTGTTGTTGGCATTGGAGTTGTTGTAGGTGCCACAGTTGTTGTAGGAGCCACAGTTGTTGAAGTTGCCGCAGTTGTTGAAGGTGCTACAGTTGTTGATTGGCACAGTTGTTGTTGGCATTTGAGTTGTTGTAGGTGCCGCTGTTGTTGAAGGTGCCACAGTTGTTAAAGTTGCCGCAGTTGTTGTTTGCATTAGAGTTGTTTTTGGTGAGGGAGTTGTTGAAGGTGCAGCAGTTGTTGAAGGTGCCGCAGTTGTTGGCATTGGAGTTGTTGAATGTGCCACAGTTGTTGTAGGTGCCACAGTTGTTGAGGGTGCGGCCGTTGTTGTGGGTTCCGCAATTGTTGTGGGTGCCGCAGTTGTTGTAGGTGCCACAGTTGTTGTGGGTGACTCAGTTGTTGTAGGTGCTGGAGTTGTTGATGGTGCCGCAGTTGTTGAGGGTGCTGCAGTTATTGTGGGTGCCGCAGTTGTTGTGGGTGCCTCAGTTGTTGAAGGTGCCACATTTGTTGAGGGTGCCGCAGTTGTTGTGGGTGCCTCATTTGTTGAAGGTGCCGCAGTTGTTGAGGGTGCTGCAGTTATTGTGGGTGCCGCAGTTGTTGAAGGTGCCACAGTTGTTGAAGGTGCCTCAGTTGTTGAGGGTGCCAAAGTTGATGTGGGTGCCCCAGATAATGAAGTTGCCACAGCTGTCGTTGGCATTGGAGTTGTTGAAGGTGCCGCAGTTGTTGAAGGTGCCACAGTTGTTGTTGGCATTGGAGTTGTTGTAGATGCCGCAGTTGTTGAAGGTGCGGCAGTTGTTGTTGGCATTGGAGTTGTTGAAGGTGCCACAGTTGTTGTAGGTGCCGCAGTTATTGTGGGTGCCACAGTTGTTGAAGGCGCCACAGTTGTCGTTGGCATGAGAGTTGTTGTCGGTGAGGGAGTTGTTGAAGGTGCAGCAGTTGTTGAAGGTGCCGCAGTTGTTGATAGTATTGGAGTTGTTGAAGGTGCCGCAGTTGTTGTGGGTGCAACAGTTGTTGTAGGTGCCAAAGTTGTTGTAGGTGCCAAAGTTGTTGTAGGTGCCGCAGTTGTTGTAGGTGCCGCAGTTGTTGAAGGTGCCACAGTTGTTGAGGTTGCCGCAGTTGTTGTGGGTGCCTCAGTTGTTGAAGGTTCCGCAGTTGTTGAGGGTGCTGCAGTTGTTGTGGGTGCCGCAGTTGTTGAAGGTGCCACAGTTGTTGAAGGTGCCTCAGTTGTTGAGGGTGCCTCAGTTGTTGTGGGTGCCCCAGATGTTGAAGTTGCCACAGCTATTGTTGGCATTGGAGTTGTTGAAGGTGCCGCAGTTGTTGAAGGTGCCACAGTTGTTGTTGGCATTGGAGTTGTTGTAGGTGCCGCAGTTGTTGAAGGTGCCACAGTTGTTGAAGTTGCCGCAGTTGTTGTAGGTGCCACAGTTGTTGTGGGTGACTCAGTTGTTGTAGGTGCTGGAGTTGTTGATGGTGCCGCAGTTGTTGAGGGTGCTGCAGTTATTGTGGGTGCCGCAGTTGTTGTGGGTGCCTCAGTTGTTGAAGGTGCCACAGTTGTTGTGGGTGACTCAGTTGTTGTAGGTGCTGGAATTGTTAAGGGTGCCGCAGTTGTTGAGGGTGCTGCAGTTATTGTGGGTGCCGCAGTTGTTGTGGGTGCCTCAGTTGTTGAAGGTGCCGCAGTTGTTGAGGGTGCTGCAGTTATTGTGGGTGCCGCAGTTGTTGAAGGTGCCACAGTTGTTGAAGGTGCCTCAGTTGTTGAGGGTGCCGAAGTTGTTGTGGGTGCCCCAGATAATGAAGTTGCCACAGCTGTTGTTGGCATTGGAGTTGTTGAAGGTGCCGCAGTTGTTGAAGGTGCCACAGTTGTTGAAGTTGCCGCAGTTGTTGAAGGTGCCACAGTTGTTGATTGTGCGGCAGTTGTTGTTGGCATTGGAGTTGTTGAAGGTGCCACAGTTGTTGAGGGTGCCACAGTTGTTGTGGGTGCCGCAGTTGTTGTAGGTGCCACAGTTGTTGTGGGTGACTCAGTTGTTGTAGGTGCTGGAATTGTTAAGGGTGCCGCAGTTGTGGGTGCAACAGTTGTTGTAGGTGCCAAAGTTGTTGTAGGTGCCGCAGTTGTTGTAGGTGCCGCAGTTGTTGAAGGTGCCACAGTTGTTGAGGGTGCCGCAGTTGTTGTGGGTGCCTCAGTTGTTGAAGGTGCCGCAGTTGTTGAGGGTGCTGCAGTTGTTGTGGGTGCCGCAGTTGTTGAAGGTGCCACAGTTGTTGAAGGTGCCTCAGTTGTTGAGGGTGCCGAAGTTGTTGTGGGTGCCCCAGATGTTGAAGTTGCCACAGCTGTTGTTGGCATTGGAGTTGTTGAAGGTGCCGCAGTTGTTGAAGGTGGCACAGTTGTTGTTGGAATTTGAGTTGTTGTAGGTGCCGCAGTTGTTGAAGGTGCCACAGTTGTTGAAGTTGCCGCAGTTGTTGTCGGCATTAGAGTTGTTTTTGGTGAGGGAGTTGTTGAAGGTGCAGCAGTTGTTGAAGGTGCCGCAGTTGTTGGCATTGGAGTTGTTGAATGTGCCACAGTTGTTGTGGGTGCCTCAGTTGTTGAAGGTGCCGCAGTTGTTGAGGGTGCTGCAGTTGTTGTGGGTGCCGCAGTTGTTGAAGGTGCCACAGTTGTTGAAGGTGCCTCAGTTGTTGAGGGTGCCGAAGTTGTTGTGGGTGCCCCAGATGTTGAAGTTGCCACAGCTGTTGTTGGCATTGGAGTTGTTGAAGGTGCCGCAGTTGTTGAAGGTGGCACAGTTGTTGTTGGAATTTGAGTTGTTGTAGGTGCCGCAGTTGTTGAAGGTGCCACAGTTGTTGAAGTTGCCGCAGTTGTTGTCGGCATTAGAGTTGTTTTTGGTGAGGGAGTTGTTGAAGGTGCAGCAGTTGTTGAAGGTGCCGCAGTTGTTGGCATTGGATTTTTTGAATGTGCCACAGTTGTTGTGGGTGCCACAGTTGTTGAGGGTGCGGCCGTTGTTGTGGGTTCCGCAATTGTTGTGGGTGCCGCAGTTGTTGTAGGTGCCACAGTTGTTGTGGGTGACTCAGTTGTTGTAGGTGCTGGAGTTGTTGATGGTGCCGCAGTTGTTGAGGGTGCTGCAGTTATTGTGGGTGCCGCAGTTGTTGTGGGTGCCTCAGTTGTTGAAGGTGCCACAGTTGTTGAGGGTGCCACAGTTGTTGTGGGTGCCTCAGTTGTTGAAGGTGCCGCAGTTGTTGAGGGTGCTTCAGTTATTGTGGGTGCCGCAGTTGTTGAAGGTGCCACAGTTGTTGAAGGTGCCACAGTTGTTGTTGGCATTGGAGTTGTTGTAGGTGCCGCAGTTGTTGAAGGTGCCACAGTTGTTGAAGTTGCCACAGTTGTTGAAGGTGCCACAGTTGTTGATTGTGCCGCAGTTGTTGTTGGCATTGGAGTTGTTGAAGGTGCCACAGTTGTTGTAGGTGCCACACTTGTTGTGGGTGCCACAGTTGTTGAAGGCACCACAGTTGTCGTCGGCATTAGAGTTGTTGTCGGTGAGGGAGTTGTTGAAGGTGCAGCAGTTGTTGAAGGTGCCACAGTTGTTGTTGGCATTGGAGTTGTTGAAGGTGCCACAGTTGTTGAAGGTGCCACAGTTGTTGTTGGCATTGGAGTTGTTGAGGGTGCCGCAGTTTTTGTGGGTGCCACCGTTGTTGACAGTGCCACAGTTGTTGTTGGTATTGGAGTTGTTGTTGGTATTGGAGTTGTTGAAAGTGCCGCAGTTGTTGTAGGTGCTGCAGTTGTTGTAGGTGCCGCAGTTCTTGTTGGTATTGGAGTTGTTGAGGGTGACGCAGTTGTTGTGGGTGCCACAGTTGTTGTAGGCATTAGAGTTGTTGTCGGTGAGGGAGTTGTTGTAGGTGCCGCAGTTGTTGAAGGTGCCGCAGTTGTTGTTGGCATTGGAGTTGTTGAGGTTGCCGCAGTTGTTGTGGGTGCCAGAGTTGTTGAAGTTGGCGCAGTTGTTGAAGGTGCCACAGTTGTTGTAGGTGCCGCAGTTGTTGAATGTGCCGCAGTTGTTGATGGTGCCGCAGTTGTTGTTGGTATTGGAGTTGTTGAGGGTGCCACAGTTGTTTTTGGCATTGGAGTTGTTGAAGGTGCCACAGTTGTTGTAGGTGCTGCAGTTGTTGTTGGCGACCCAGTTGGTGTAGGTGCCACAGTTGTTGTAGTTGCCGCAGTTGTTGAAGGTGCCGCAGTTGTTGAAGGTGCCGGAGTTGTTGTGATTGTCGCTCTTGTAGGTGCCACTGATTTGAGTTTTTACAAGAAACATTGGATGAGATGTTGGCAAGGACTTTATCGTAACATTTATTTTGTAACTGTATGTTCTTCAAAAGCATTAGTTAAACATCAAACTTACCTATCAGAATCATAATAATCAATATCATCTTTCCAATGTCCATCTTGGTTTTTTTCGTCTATAAAATAAAACAGTACAGACGTCTTTTTAGAAACACATTACACCCCCTTCTGGGGTGACTTTGGGCGAAATTAAAATTGCCCCAGACCTCTCCCATGTTAAATCTATTTTTTTTTTCTCACAAAACAGAGCTCTCAATGCATCCTCTATAGCAGGGGTGTCAAACTCATTTTCACCAAGGGCCACATCCGCCTCATGGCCGCCCTCAAAGGGCCGGTTGTCACAAACACGGTATAATTCTAACTACTCCGGAACATATTGTTAAATAACTGTCTTTGCATTTAGGTGTACTTATAAACATGTATAACTATATATGCAAATGTATTTAATATTATGAATTGAATCTATTTAATTTCATTATATTTATTTTAACCCACATTACTTTATCAAAGATCAAACAAACATTATTACATTAACTTTGTTAAAAGCTTTGTCACAGTTAGGTGGTTCTCTACTGGTCTGGAGCAATGGTTCTCTACCGGTCTGGGTAGTGGTTCTCTACTGGTCTGGGGCAGTGGTTATCTACTGGTCTGGGTAGTGGTTCTCCACTGGTCTGGGGAAGTGGTTCTCCACTGGTCTGGGTAGTGGTTCTCTACTGGTCTGGGGCAATGGTTCTCCACTTGGTCTGGGGCAGTGGTTCTCTACTGGTCTGGGGCAATGGTTCTCCACTGGTCTGGGTAGTGGTTCTCTACTGGTCTGGGGCAATGGTTATCCACTGGTCTGGGTAGTGGTTCTCCACTGGTCTGGGTAGTGGTTCTCCACTGGTATGGGCAGTGGTTCTCCACTGGTCTGGGGCAGTGGTTATCCACTGGTCTGGGTAGTGGTTCTCCACTGGTCTGGGTAGTGGTTCTCCACTGGTCTGGGTAGTGGTTCTCTACTGGTCTGGGGCAATGGTTATCCACTGGTCTGGGTAGTGGTTCTCCACTGGTCTGGGTAGTGGTTCTCCACTGGTATGGGCAGTGGTTCTCCACTGGTCTGGGGCAGTGGTTCCCTACTGGTCTGGCTTTGGGACGCACTATCACCCCTGAATGACAAGCTGAGACCTAAATTAAGGGACATTTCTAACTTCTCAAATGTATTTGATGAAAAGATGGTGCAGTCTGAACCTGAGAGTTCAGAATATTACAGTATGCACAACAACACTAGTTAGTAATATTCCATTTTACAGTCAATTATGAACCAACAAGTGAATCTTAAGGACACAAGGTGATACAACATGCATTACTACTCAGTAACTTCAGAATTTAAAAAACAAATACTAAACAGTGCTTTCATGCATAAACATTAAATAAAAAGTCTGGTTTTAAAAAGCCTCAAAATATGTCATTCATGGCTCACTCACTGAACCTATGACACATAAAGCTGCTCTACAAGTCAGAGTCTTGAGGAGCAGCTTGTATACACAAACTCTTAATACATTAAACAAGGGTAATTAAAAAAGATTCACATATTCAACATTAACTTTTCTCCTGACTATATGGAGTTTTACAGAACTTAGTTCAGTAGGGGAGACCACGCCCCTCACGCAGCCAATCACTCGAGCCATCGGTACTTAAACACGTCGCACCTATTCACGCCCTCTTCGTCTCAGCGGCGACATGCTACGTCTCAGCAGCGACATGCTACGTCTCAGCAGCAACATTCCCACCGGTTACCCGCTGACCTTCTCCCCCTCTCTCCCCCTCTCTCACCCATCTAACCACTCTAACTCCCTTACCTCTTACCCCTCGACCGTCATCCCGTTCCCCTCGACCCCATCCCTACATCCCTCATCCCTCACCCTTCCCTCGACCCCTTTTCCTTTTCTCTCTTTTGCTATCTCTTACCCCTCGACTGTCATCCCGTCCACCTCGACCCCATCCCTACATCCCTCATCCCCACATCCCTTCCCATCGACCCCTTTTCTGTTTTGTCTCTCTCCCTAGAAGAGGCTTCGTCCCAGCGCCGACACACGGCGCTCTTCCACCCGGTCGAAGCCAGACGCTCTGTTAGGTTCTATGTGTCTTGTTTCCTGTTTCCCTGCTCTTTCCTCCCTGTGCTTGTTTGATTGTTCCCTGATTGTTTCCACCTGTGTCTCGTTCCCGTGTGTATTTAGTCTGTGTCTTTCTGTGTGTCCGGTCTCGGATCGTTTTCGTTGATCAGTGGTGTGTTGTCCGTGTTCCTGTGTGGAATAAATCCGTTTTGTGCCAGAAACTCTTTGCGTTTGGGTCCTCTGTCACCACGACCCGTAACAGTACGATCCGAGCAAGCAATTGACCCAGCATTGAGTGGAGCCTATTTTTTCGGGCCGCTCTACCCGTCTGTCAGTCATCCTGGCTCTCCGCCGGTCTCTGAGCCCAAGCCACTGCAGCCGGTCTTCCAGCCCAAGCCGTTGCAGCCCGCCTACCAGCTCCAGCCGCTGCAGCCTGTCTACCAACCGCTCCACGGCTGGATGGAGAGGCTGATTGGTCAGCAGGCAGCAGTGGCAGCCAAGCAAGCGCAGGTTGAACTCCTGCTGCAGGCATTGAGGGTGGCAGGCACCACCCAGCCTGTTGTTCCGGTTCCAGTTCCCGGTGTGCCTGTTCCAGTTCCTGTTCTGGTTCCTGTGGTTCCGGGTCCTGTTCCGATTCCGGTCCCAGTCCCCTGTGTTCCAGATCCAGTTCCTGAGGTCCCAGTCCCCGGTGTCCCAGTCCCCTGTGTTCCGGATCCAGTTCCTGATGTCCCAGTCCCCGATGTCCCAGTCCCCTGTGTTCCGGATCCAGTTCCTGAGGTTCCAGTCCCCGATGTCCCAGTCCCCTGTGTTCTGGATCCAGTTCCTGAAGTCCCAGTCCCCAATGTCCCAGTTCCCCGTGTTCTGGATCCAGTCCCTGGTGGTCCAGTCCCCAATGTCCCAGTCCCCTTTGTTCTGGATCCAGTCCCTGATGTCCCAGTCCCCTGTGTTCCGGATCCGGTCCCTGATGCCCCAGTTCCTGTAGCTCCGGTCCCAGCCCCCGAGGTTCCAGTCCCCAATGTCCCCAGTGTTCCGGGTCCAGTCCCTGTTGTCCCGTCTCTGTCCCGCCCGGCCCCGGTTCCCCGTGACCCATCCCGACCAGTTCCGGTTCCCCGTGACCC
>JAYMGU010000911.1:0-33000 GCA_036178185.1 Liparis tanakae | reverse complement strand
GTGAGCATCTCACCAGCACACACGTGAGCTCCGCTGCAGGCACGCGCCTCAGCTCACTTTCACCAACTTAGAGTGGTCAAACTTCTCCATAACTCTGGTTAAAGTCGTCATGTCTGTGACCTGTTTCTTTATTCTGGGGGGGATGTGTCTGTTTTTCAGAACTTCTTTGTTGTGTTTTCGATGCAGTTCGGTCTCCTGCTGCTGCTCTTCTCTCCAGTTAGCTTCATGCTGTTAGCTCGTTAGCTTCATGCTGTTAGCTTCATGCTCTTAGCTCGTTAGCTTCATGCTGTTAGCTGGTTAGCTTCATGCTGTTAGCTAGATAACTGCGGCAGGATTCGTGCTTCTTCCACGTGTCTGGAGCTCTGTAGATCCTCACCCCGTTGTAGTCCAGAGAGTTTCAGTCCCAGGACTTTGGAACAACAGACAGGGGAAACTAAACAGCGCATGACTCACGGAGCATCCAGCTAACAGCTAACAGCAGACTCAGCTCTCTGGCTGAGGGAATCATTACAGTCTCTGATTGGCCGAGTTCAGTCACGTGAAATAAGAAACAATGTCATCGGCCAGGGCACAAATGTCTGCGCCCCAAGATTCACGTTTCATCCGCCAATGAGACGACGCCCTTGCCAAAAGGACTGTGAAAAGTTTGCTCGCTGCACACACACACATTAAGCCGGGGCCGTGGAATGGGGCGGGGCTTCTCTCAGTGATGAAGAGTGGCGATATGTTATTTTACACAACTGAGCTATAACGTTTTATGAAAGTAACAGCCAGCCTTGTAATTTACACATTCATTGTTTGTACAAAATACAGTTTATAACTTTTAATTGCACTAAACATTGTACTGATAACGGAAATATACCGAAATATGAACAACAATTAATTCCGTAGTTTTTGCATGTATTACTCTTTAACAATAAATGTTGTTACTGTTAAATGTACGGACTATTGTGCTGCAAATGGAAATATAACGTATTAGGAATATACCAGTCCTGTATTGTTTGCATTTATTATTTGCACTGCAAAAAATAAAATCCAAGTAAGATAAAATATCTTAAATTAAGGCAATCTATGCTTGTTTTTTGACTGACAAGATATTTCTAGTGCAATAATTCTGATAAATATGTACTTGCCGTGCAAGTGTAATTACAAGCAGTGATTGAAAGTGACGGTGTATGAAAGTGACAGTGATTGAAAGTGACGGTGTATGAAAGTGACAGTGATTGAAAGTGACAGTGTCTGTAAGTGACAATGTATGAAAGTGACAGTGATTGAAAGTGACAGTGTCTGTCACTTTCATACATTGTCGCTTACAGTGATTGAAAGTGACAGTGTCTGTAAATGACAGTGATTGAAAGTGACAGTGTCTGTAAGTGACGAGTGCAAAAGTGACGATAGTGTGTCAAGGTCCATTTAGCAGCCTGATGGCTCTCGGGAAGAAACTGTTCTCCAGTCTTTGTGTGCGAGACCGGAGACGACGGTAGCGCCTTCCTGAGTCAGCGGGGTGAACAGTCTGAAGGCCGGATGGTGGCAGTCCTTTAGGATCCTGCTAGTCTTCCTGAGGCATCGTGTGCGGTATGTCTCCTGCAGGGCTGGGAGCTCCCTACCGATGATGAACTCCAGCCCTGACCACACTACGTAGGGCCTTGCGGTCCTGACCATACTACGTAGGGCCTTGCGGTCCTGACCACACTACGTAGGGCCTGGCGGTCCTGACCACACTACGTAGGGCCTTGCGGTCCTGACCACACTACGTAGGGCCTGGCGGTCCTGACCACACTACGTAGGGCCTTGCGGTCCTGACCACACTACGTAGGGCCTTGCGGTCCTGACCACACTACGTAGGGCCTGGCGGTCCTGACCACACTACGTAGGGCCTGGCGGTCCTTGGCTGTGCAGCTCCCGTACCACACGGTGATGCACCCAGTCAGGATGCTTTCTTCGGTGCATCTGTAGAAACTGGTGAGGATGACTGAGTCCATGCCAAACTTCTTCAGTCTCCTCAGGAAGAAGAGGCGCTTCCGGGCCGCTTTGACCACCTTGTCTGTGTGAGCAGACCAGGTGAGGTCGTTACTGATGTTGACCCCGAGGAACCTGAAGCAGCTGACCATCTCCACTGCAGAGCCGTTGATCTGCAGGGGTGCGTGCTCCTCCACCTGCTGCCTCCTAAAGTCCACAATCATCTCCTTTGTCTTGCTGATGTTGAGAGAGAGGCTATTGTCCTGACACCATGTAGTCAGGGTAGCAACCTCCTCTCTGTAGACTGACTCATCATTGCCAGTGATGAGGCCCACAATGGTTGTATCATCAGCAAACTGTACAATGAGGCTGGAGCTGTGCGTAGCTACACAGTCATGTGTGAACAAGGAGAATAGAATAGAATAGTACTTTATTAATCCCCAAGGGGAAATTTGCGAAAACAGAACAGGAGGGGGCCGAGCACAGGTACCCACCAGGGCACCTGTGTTGGTGATTACTATAGATGAGGTGCGGTCACCAATTCTCACCACCTGTGGCCTCCCTGTCAGGAAGTCGAAGACCCATTTGCATAGGGAGGTGCTTGGTCCCAGTTCTACGAGCTTCGAGACGAGTCTGGAGGGGATGATGGTATTGAATGCTGAACTGTAGTCAATGAACAGCATCCTCACATATGTATTCCCTTTGTCCGGGTGGGTGAGGGCGGTGTGCGTGGTCAGGGCTATGGCATCGTCTGTAGACCTGTTGGACCGGTATGGAAACTGCATAGGGTCCAGGGTGGGAGGCAGCAAGGAGCAGGTGAAGGATTTGACTAGCCGCTCAAAGCACTTCATGATCACCGAGGTCAGTGCTACCGGGCGGTAGTCATTCAAGCAGGTGACCTTGGTGTTCTTGGGCACAGGGACGATGGTGGTCCGTTTGAAGCATGTAGGGAGTACAGACAGGCTGAGGGAGAGGTTGAAGATGTCGCTGAAGACCCCCGCTAGCTGGTCAGCGCAACCCCTGAGGGCCCTACCTGATATGCCATCCGGGCCAGGTGCCTTGCGAGGGTTGATCTTATTGAAGCAGCGCTTCACCTCGGCTACAGTTATAGTAGGCACACCACTGGATGGGCTTTCAGGTAGCTCCGCTGCAGGGGGGTCACTGACCCTCTCAAAACGAGCGTAAAAAGCATCAGAATCAGAATCAGCTTTAATGGCCATGAAAGTTTTCACATACATGGAATTTGTCTCCGGTTCCACTTTGCTCTCTCATATATACACAATATACATTAAACTAGATAAATATAAAAAAGATTCAAAAAGACATTAAAGGCAGTAGTTAAAAAAGTGCAGATAGTGCAGATGGAGAGTCTGATCAACTGTTCATTTAGCTCGTCTGGAAGAAGGACAGAGGACTGGGTCTCACTGCAGCCCCTCCCCTTGTAGTCTGATTTGGCTCTTAATCCACTCCACATGTGTCTGGGGTCGGAGCCATGGTAGCTGGACTCCACCTTGCTTCTGTATGTCCTCTTTGCAGATTTGATGGCCTTCAAAAGGTTGTATCTGGACTTCCTGTACTGATCAGGATCCCTGGAGTTAAAGGCAGCCGACCGGGCTCTAAGGTGGGTCCGGACTGCAGCATCAACCCAGGGCTTCTGATAAGGAAACACCGGACAGCCTTCTTCGGGACGATGTCCTCAATGCAGTACTGGATGTAACTGGAAACAGTGTCTGCGTACTCATTAATATCCCCATCTGCTGCTTCCCGAAACATCAGCCAGTCAGTGGTGTCAAAACAGTCCTGGAGAGTCGCCACACTCTCGTCACTCCATTGATGGACTGTCCTCTTAACCGGTCTGACCTGTTTTAGCTTTTGTCTATATGCGAGGAGCAGCAGAATGGAGGTGTGATCTGCTTTACCAAAAGCAGGGCGGGGGAGGGGTTTGTAACAGTATTGTGTGATGTTACCATGACATTGGTGTAGTGTGACGTTGCCAAGTAAGTATAAAGTGCTTAAACTAGTGGTTAGTTCTTCATGGTGGATGAATACTGTGACATTACCATGACAACGGTGACGTTACCATTACAACGTTGCCCAGTGAAAAACACAGTACAACTGTATAATATATTACATTACATTAGCAGACGCTTTTATCCAGAGCGACTTACAATAAGAGCATTTCAACCTAGAGTACAAACTAAGAACAACAAGAATACAGAAAGTAACATTACCTCATCATAGTCAAACTACAAAAGTACCATAATAAGAGCCATTCAAGTGCAAGTCTGTGTTTAATCCAGATATAGTCTAAAGGTGCGGAAGATGTAGAGACTTTCTGCTGTCCTGATGTCAGTGGGGAGCTCGTTCCACCAATCAGGAGCCAGGACAGCAAACAGTCTGATGTAGAGTGATTAGCTCGAGGTGACGGAGTCACAAGTCGGTTGGCTGTTGACGAGCGGAGCGAACGTGCCGGGGTGTACGGTGTGACCACATCCCGGATGTAGACGGGCCCGATCCGTTCAGAGCACGGTACCAAGAACCAATGTTCTGAAGCGGATGCTGCTCCACCAGTAGCCAGTGAAGAGAGCGGAGGAGCGGAGTGGTGTGGGTGAACCTCGGGAGGCTGAAGACCAGTCGAGCTGCTGCATTCTGGATGAGCTGCAGAGACCGGATGGCCTTAGCAGGTAGACCAGCCAGAAGGGAGTTGCAGTAGTCGAGGCGCGAAATGACCAGAACCTGGACCAGAACCTGCGCCACCTTCTGGGTAAGAAGAGGTCGTATTCTCCTGATGTTGTGCAGCATGTACCTACAGGAACGCGATGTTGCAGCGATGTTGGCCGTCAGGGAGAGTTGACTGTCTAGCGTCACCCCGAGGCTCCTGGCAGTCAGGGTAGGGGCCAACACGAAGGTGATGAAGGTGGTGGTCAGGTCGTGAGTGGGGGAACCTTTTCCTGGAAGGAACAGTAGCTCGGTCTTGTCAGGGTTGATCTTCAGGTGGTGTGCAGACATCCACTGAGAGATGTCGGTCAGACAGGCAGAGATTCGCGCCGCCACCTGTGTTTCGGACGGTGGGAAGGAGAAGATCAGTTGGGTGTCATCGGCATAGCTGTGGTAGGAGAAGCCATGCGAACGAATGACAGAGCCGAGAGAATTGGTGTACAGAGAGAAGAGGAGTGGACCCAGGACGGAGCCTTGAGGAACCCCAGTAGTGAGAGGACAAGGATCAGATACAGATCCTCTCCAAGTTACCCGGTAAGTGCGGTCGGTGAGGTAGGAAGAGAAAAGAGCGAGTGCTGTGCCTGAGATCCCAGGTCCTGAAGAGAAGAGAGAAGGATCTGGTGGTTCACGGTGTCAAATGCAGCAGAAAGGTCTAGAAGGATAAGGACAGAGGAGAGAGAGGCTGCTCTAGCAGAGTGAAGGATAAGGACAGAGGAGAGAGGCTGCTCTAGCAGAGTGAAGCTGCTCAGAGACAGCAAGGAGGGCCGTCTCTGTTGAGTGGCCGGCCTTGAATCCAGACTGGTGGGGGTCAAGAAGGTTGTTGCTGTGGAGATAGGAGGACACTTGGTTAAAGATAGCTCGCTCCAGAGTTTTGGAAAGAAAGGAAAGAAGAGAGACCGGTCTGTAGTGGCTGACTTCAGACGGGTGGAGGTGGTTTCTTCAGGAGAGGGTTGACTCTCGCCTCCTTCAGAGAGTTGGGGAAACAGCCAGTTGAGAGGGAGCTGTTAATAAGATGGGTGAGAAAGGTCAGAAGGTCAGGAGCAACAGCCTGAAGGATGTGAGACGGGACGGGGTCAAGGGTCAGCTGGTCGGTCGAGCAGAGGTCACCAAGCTAAGAACTTGACTGGGAGACAGGGGGGTAAACGAGGAAAGAGAGGGGGATGAAGGAGTTGGTGTAGGTGAAGTGATAGAGGATGGATTAGTAAAGGAGGAGCGTATGTCGTCTATCTTGTTTGTAAAGTAGTCGACAAAAGGGAGGAAGGAGGAGGGGGACTCGGGGGATCAAGGAGGTTGGAAAAGATAGAGAAGAGTTTTTTGGGGTTAGAGAAGGAAGACTGAATTTTGGTCAGGTAGAAAGAGCTTTTGGCTGCAGAGACAGAGGCAGAGAAGGAGGAGAGAAGAGATTGATAGCAGAGCAGGTCTTCCGCTTGATTCGATTTGCGCCATTTCCTTTCCGTCGCCGCAAGTTGGCTCTCGCACGCACCGAGTCGGACAACCAGGGAGCCGGAGAGGATTTGCGAACCTGTCGCGTCTTAAAAGGACAAAGCGAATCAAGAGATGAAGACGGGGACGAGAGGAGAGTGTCTGCGGCAGAGTTAGGCTGCATGAGTGAGAATGAGTCAGTTGAGGGGAGAGCAGATAGGACAGAGGAGGCCAGAGAGGAGGGACAGAGGGTGCGAATGTTGCGGCGTACAGTTACAGAGTCTGTGGATACGGGTGGGTTATCAGTACCAGAGAGTGAGAGAGAGTAAGAGATGAAGTAGTGGTCAGAGACATGCAGAGGAGTTACAGTGAGGTCAGAGGTAGAGCAGTCTCTAGTAAAAATGTAATCAAGGTGGTTGCCAGCTTTGTGAGTAGGAGGGGAGGGACTAAGTGAGAGGTTAAAGGAAGACAGTAAGAGTACGAGATCACATGACTTCTCAGTCTGGATGTTCAAGTCACCAGAAGGATGAGCGGGGGGCCGTCCTCCCGGAAGTTGGACAGGAGGACGTCCAGCTCTTCCAAGAAGTCTACCAAAGAACCAGGAAGACGTAGAGAACAACAATGTGTAGCTGAACCGGATGAGTAACCGTCACCGCATGAAACTCAAAAGTCAGTGGGGTAAAAAGTGGAAGCGGGGAGAGAGAGAGAAACACCATTTGGGGGAGATGAGTAATCTGTACTCTCCCCCGACCAGAGGGTCTGGGTGTGTGACTGAAGGAGAAGGCCGAGGAGAGAGCAGCTGGTAGACGTGTTGACAGGTGAGATCAGCCAGAAATGAAGGCGGCCTTGCGGTTGGCAGACTGACAGGTCCAGAGGCTCCTGTGACGAGGTGCTGGGTGTGAGTAGAACGGGTAGAAGGAGAACAGAGGAGGGGTTCCGGTACGCGAATGAACGAGTCCTATAGTAACTACGAGTAGAAATATGCACAGGTATGGAAAACACACACATATTCACAAAATGGTGTGATACTCCGCCACCCACGAAGACTCCGAGTCTTCGTCCGATGAGTCACAACGACGCCTCAGCTGACGCTTCAACACCCGTTCGGTTATGAACAGATGTGTTAATTACCTCCCCTTTCACTTTGCTATTGAAATGAGGCTCTATTGAAACCAGGTGATGAGGGGTCGTTCAATCAGTCAAGCGTCAGATCACTTGAGATCTCAGGTTTGGACACACCTCTCAGCCAAAAACAAATCTTAAAACAATACAAACCTACAATCTACCAGCTTAAAACAGCAAATACAACAGTAACTTAGCAGATACAACTAATATAAAGAAGATACTTAGCAGGATCCAAGATTTCAGTAGTCTCGCCTCCAAGGTAGAAAATGCACACATTGATTCTGACATATTGATTCTGCCAGCCTTATTTCCTCCGGTAGGTTGTTCCAAAGTCGAGGGGCCCTGGTTGAAAAAGCTTGTGGTACACCACAGGTAATGTGTGCCGTGGAGGACGAGTGATCCCCTATGGCGACCGAAAAGGTTCTATTTAAAAGGTAAGAATAAAACCAGCTGAGTGCAGCATCCTTGATGCCGACCCAATTTTTAAGGCGATCAATTAAAATGGCATGGTCTACAGTGTCAAAGGCTGCACTCAGGTCTAAAAGAATTAAAACTGCTCTCTCCCCCCTGTCTGCTGTTAAAAGGAGATCGTTAGTTACCTTGAGGAGGGCAGTTTCTGTGCTATGGAGTGCTCTAAAACCTGACTGAAATTTTTCAAATATATTGTTGT
This sequence comes from Liparis tanakae, assembly GCA_036178185.1. NCBI lineage: Eukaryota > Metazoa > Chordata > Actinopteri > Perciformes > Liparidae > Liparis > Liparis tanakae. The sequence continues at coordinate 25,106 of JAYMGU010000911.1, read as the reverse complement.
GATTCACGTAGTTGATTTCATGTGAGCGATGATATCAGATAAAAGGGATAGTGATACAGGTTCAAAATTACTAAAATAGGTTTGTATGTCCCTACTGGCATGTAAAATGCGAGTTGGGGGGATAATGTGTTCTCTTATTTCCTTTACTTTATCAATAAAATAATTTAAGAACCTCTCACACATCTCTTGTGAGGCCTCAGTAGGTTGACAGAGGGAGGGGTTTATAACCGAGTCTATGACTTTGAATAAAACTCTTGGGTTCGAGTGATTATCTAAAATTAACTTTGTAGGAGCCATTTCTGTATTTGTTATACGTTGTTTTGATGCCTGCCTTTACTTCTGTTGTCTGGGAGTTTGCGCCCTCTGCAGGTCAGCGGGGCCAATAAGTAGGAGTGCTAGCTGGTGGAGGTGCGCCAACTGGGAGCACACAGCTGACCTTGTTGTTAATTACGTTGCCAGAGGATAGGCCTCACTCCTTTTTTTGTGCTCTTAACCCTTATTTATTGATTTATTTTATACACCCAAGTTGCAGCATCCGTTTTGTGAATAAACTTAACCACTTGAACTGCACCTGGACCGCATTGGATTTCTTTTATTTTTGCAACACAAGCGTCAAAGAACCCCCAGTCACCGCCGACAATGTGACCAAACAAATGGACAAAATCAGGATAAACGGTCACTATATTAGTCGAAAGCTTGCTATTGGATCTGGACAACCCTGTGGATTACGAGGATTGGAATTCGAAAACCACGCCAGGAACGGACCGCAAAGGAACACAGGAAAGCCGACAAACAAAACCCGAAAGTGCGGTAGGCCTCTTCACTTTAAAAGTTAAAGTTGTACTTGAAACAAGAGCTCTAGGAGCCGAAGCTTGTCTTATTCGTTAGATCATATTTTTGTTTGCATTATGGACTGTCTTGGATTCAAGTTTGATCAGAGTTTAAGTTGATACAAGAAAGTTTAAGCGCTGCTTGTCAATTGATGCGCACATGTTTTTGATTGGCTTGATTGCAATGGAGCATTGATATATTTTGGAAAGGATACTTTGTTTTTTGTGAAGATTCTTCCGTTTTTTCGTTACACAATGGCTGATGAAAGCAGTAAGCATGGAGGCGCAAATGTGCAAAGTGAGCTGGATGAAAATGAAATCGCAAATGATTTGCGTAAATCCAGGAAGATAAAACTCGGAATGCTTACGCGCAAGATGAACGTTATTAAAGAGCTGATGACTGTTCCGTCAAATGTAAAAGAAGTGATGCAAAGTGTAGCACGATATGAAGACTTATTGGTTGAATTTAAATCTAGTCATAATGAGTATCAGCATGTATTGTCGAAAAGGATCGAGAACTGATGATGCATCGTGGTACAAACCTAAAAGAAAGATTAATGAATCGTTCATGTTGGAAGCGAATGCATGGCTAAGACGACACGAAAGGCGTGATGATGAAGAAGATAGAGGACATAAGTCCAGAAGACAGTGCTTCTGCAACTTATGCAAGGAAAGCAAGCGCGGGGATCAAAGGTCTCTTCAACCTCTCCACGTTGAGTCCGCGCAGCAGCGGAGAAGGCTGCGCTTAGAAGTTAGATTGGCGGTCTTAAAGAAAAGCACGCCATAGAAAGCGAGGAAGCAGATTTAGCTCAAGACAAGAAAAACTGAGAAAAACAAAAGGAAACGTTAGCTGTCCAAAGTGAATTAGATGCAGCTAATGTCAAACTCGATCTATTAAGTGAGAGAAAAGTGCTGTTTCACAGAGAGATGGAATGAGTGAGTATTTTGAGAAAAGCCTCACATTACAAGGAACAAAGGAATTTATTGGAAAGGAATATGATGAACCAAAAGTGGAAAATGGGCATGGTAAAGGAATGCAAGATGTGAGTGTTCGACTTAAATCACATGCCCTCCCCTCAACCAATGCAACTTCAAGGCAGAAAAGAGCCGTATTTCCTTCCATCTGTGCTGACCCCATCTGGGCAGACCCATCTTTGTACAGATCCTCTGCCCAGCCAAGTCAACGACAACCCCAGCCCCGCGCCCTTATCCATACTCAGTAGCCTTCACGCCTTAGTAGGTCCTTCTCAACCCACTCTGCACCCCCAGGGTCCATCGCAGCCACACTCAGGGCGACGGTCTCAAGGTGATGCAACTAGGGCCTCTCCTGGAGAACAAGACGCTGTTCATCTCTATGACATTCTGCAGAGGCAAAACGAAATCACAGCATCTTTGATAAAGCAACAGGACAAATCATTTTTGCCACGAAAGGAGATGAAGGTATTTTCTAATGATCCAGTTGACTATAGATCATTTATTAGTTCATTTGAACATATGATAGAGAGCAAAATTGAGCATGCAAAGGACAAATTGTACTATCTGGAGCAATATACATCTGGTCAGGCCAGAGAGCTGGTTAAGACTTGTCTCTTCTTAGATGCAGATATAGGTTTTGCAAGGGCCAAAGAATTGCTCCAAGAGCACTTCGGAAATGAATATCAAGTCTCCAATGCATACATTAAAAAGGCATTGACATGGCCCTCCATTCGATCTGAGGATTCCCAAACCCTGAAATCATACGCTCTGTACCTCAGGTTGTTTGAATGGTATGAATGAAATTGCCTACATGGATGAATTAAATCTGGCTTCTAATTTGAAATTATTAGTCAGCAAATTGCCCTACCAGTTGAGAGGGGGATGGAGAGTTGAAGTGTGCAAGTTTCAGGAAACTACAAACTGCAGAGCCACATTCGGAACCTTAGTTGAGTTTATCGAAAGACAAGTCAAAATCTTGATGGACCCTGTCTTTGGTGATATACAAGATCCCTCACCAAAAGCACAAGGTCTAAGGCCCATACACTCAAGTTCCGCGAAATCCAAATTCAGTGACAAGGGCTTCATTAACCAATGCAGCAACCATTGATGTTATCCCCACTTATCCCAAACAGAAGAATAGCGCACCACCAGTCCAACATAGGCCATTCTGTCTGTTTTGCTCAGGAGAACATCTACTGGCAAGCTGTGCTTGGTTTAAAAAGAAACGTCACACTGACAAGATAACGTTCTTGAAAGAAAGAGGTATCTGTTTTGCATGTCTCTTAACAGGTCATATGAGCAAGGACTGCAACCAGCGTCGGTCATGCACCATTTGCAAGAGGGCGCATCCTACGGTACTGCACATAGGACAAGTGGAGCAGAACAAAGGAGCATAAAAACTGGAAACAAGTAAGGAGGCAGCAGCCAAAGAACCCAACAGGGTGCAGAACACAGGCCTTGTGTCCCTGGAAACATGCAGTCGAACTGGGGCCGGTGAGGAACAGTGTCTGATGTCCATCGTACCCGTAAAGGTAAAATCAAACAAGAGCAGCACAGTTATACAAACGTATGCGTTTCTTGACCCCGGCAGCTCTGCCACCTTTTGTACTAATGGATTAATGCGCCAATTAAATGTACAAGGGAAAAGAACAAGCATCATGCTGCGCACAATGGGCCAGGAGAAAACTATGTCTACTAATATCATCACTGGACTGGAAGTAAGTGGACTTCACGACAACGAGTACATAACTCTGCCAGAGACGTACACACAAACAAAGATTCCTGTAACAAAGAGTAACATACCCAACCAGAAGTCTCTATCAAGGTGGCCTTATCTTAAAGATGTCAACATTTCCACTATTGATGCAGGCATTGACTTGCTGATAGGCACAAATGCACCCAAAGCAATAGAGCCCTGGCAAGTCATAAACAACGAAGGAGACGGCCCATATGCAATGAAAACACTTCTTGGTTGGGTAGTGAATGGCCCAGTAGGGACAGGATCTAACAATGAAATTCAGTCTCATACAGTCAACCGCATTTCAGTACATAACCTACAGGAGATGCTGATTGCTCAGTACAATACTGACTTCAGTGAGAATTTGTGCGAAGAGGTGAAGGAAATATCCATTGAAGACAAAAAGTTTCTGAAAATCGCAGATGAATCTGCCAAAATTGTGGATGGACACTACAGTCTCAACTTACCATTTAGAAAGGAACATGCTACATTGCCTAATAACCGTAGCCTTGCAGCGCATAACGGCTCCAAAGCCTGAAAAGGAAATTCAGTGGGAATCAGTCGTTCAAAGCAGAATACACCTCATTCATGACTGACACGATCAGCAAAGGATATGCAGAAATTGTGCCAGAGGGGCAACAAATGTCCGACTTGCCAAAGGAAAGACTTCAACCTGATTTACCTCCGTTTACCAACACCGGTGGACTATTTCGTCCTTTCGAAGTAAAGAGAGGAAGAACACTGGTGAAGAGATACGGGGTGTTATTCACTTGCATGACCATCAGGGCAGTTCACATTGAAGCGGCCAGCTCCTTGGATACAAGTTATTGTATCAATGCTCTGAGACGTTTCATTTGTAGGAGGGGCCAAGGAAGCATATGCAGCGCTCAGACAATGGAACCAACTATGTTGGTGCAAAGAAAGAACTGCAGAGAGCATTGACCACAGCAAACCAGGAAAAAGATACAAAAACCCTCAGAGAACAAGGCATAGAGTGGACATTCAACCCACCAGCGCATCCCATCATGGAGGCATATGGGAAAGGCTGATAAGATCAATCAGACAAGTCCTCTGTTCTGTTCTCAAACAGCAGAGCCTCGGCGATGAGGAGGGACTCCAGACTGTATTGAAGTAGAAGCAATCTTGAACAGTCGGCCCCTCACAACAGTCACCACTGACCCTCAAGACTTGCATCCTCTCACCAAATGATCTCTTGCTGCTCAAGGCAGAGCCAACTCTCCCACCAGGTACATTTGATAAGACTGACCTTTACGCCAGACGACGCTGGAGGCAGATTCAATACTTGGCCAACCTCTTCTGGAGACGTTGGACACTACTCCAAGAGTGCCAAAAGTGGAACACCAAAAGAAGGAACTTCCAGTGTGGAGATGTTGCTTTAGTGGTGGATCTAACTGCACCAAGAGGCTCCTGGGTTGTAGGAAGAATAACTGAAGTTTTCCTGACCAGAAAGGACTTGTGCTAACTGTGAGCATCAAGACCCAAAGCAGCACCCTAAAAAGACCCATCACAAAGCTCTGCTTAATACTAGAAGGTGATGAAGACGATGCTTGAGAACTCAAGATGACAATGGTCTAGTACACTTTATTTTGTCTTTAACACATTTTGATACATAAAAGCACTTATTGTAAGCTTTTCGATAAAAGCGTCTGCTAAATGACATGACATGTAATGTAATGTAATGATGATTTCAAGGCTCCCATTTTATGTAATTTTGTAATTGTTTTGCTTACCAAATACAATTAGGGCCGTAATGGAGAGCCATTTCTGTATTTGTTATAATGCTGTTTTGATGCCTGCATTTACTTCTGTTGTCTGGGAGTTTGCGCCTCTGCAGGTCAGCGGAGCAATAAGTAGGAGTGAGCTGGTGGAGGTGCCAACTGGGGAGCACACAGCTTTCAACCTTGTTGTTAATTACGTTGCCAGAGGATAGGCCTCGCCCTTTTTGTGCTCTTAACCCTTATTTATTGATTTATTTTATACACCCAAGTTGCAGCATCCGTTTTGTGAATAAACTTAACCACTTGAACTGCACCTGGACCGCATTGGATTTCTTTTTTTTTTGCAACACAAGCCAAAGAACCCCCAGTCACCGCCGACAATGTGACCAAACAAATGGACAAAATCAGGATAAACGGTCACTATAAACTTAGAGAAGAATGAGGCTTTGCTTCTTTGACTGCCTTTTGATAATTTTTTCATTGTATCTTTCCAAATCTCATAAAATGCAGTCCTTGAGATGTTCTTCACGTGGGAGTTAAAGGACAAGTGGCGAGAGTGTGAGTTAAGACCGAAATGCGTGAGTCTCACGCTCACGCTCAATGAGTGACACTGGAGAGCCCTGTATTTAGGAGACTACATTTAATAGTCCTGTTGTGTTGCACTGCTGAAATAATGGTGTTAACTTGTATAAGGTTATGTACGACTCCTTGTGCTTACTTTTGATGAGTAACTGCTCGAAAGGAAGAGCAGAGAAGTGTGTTAAACTACAACTCTGCTCCCGGTTCCTGATCTGAACCCCGGGTTGTCATGGATACGGTGATCAACGTGGTCATATTCGCAGAAATGAGACGCGCCTTCCAACGTGGGATGGACGCCGTCCCTCCTCATCAGATCAGGTTTTCCCCAGAAAGTCTTCCAGTTGTCTACGTAGCCCACCTTATTCGCTGGGCACCACTTCCACAGCCAGCGGTTGAAAGACGACATACGGCTATATCATTCGTCAGTTTGCACATTTGGGAGAGGGCCAGAGAAATGACGGTGTCCGACAACGTCTTGGCATAAGCACACACTGATTACACATTAATGTTAGTCATGGTATCGGCACCATTGTCATGGTAACAGGGAAGCCCATGTAGTTACAGAACTAGTGGCAGAGCACCAGACCAATCAGTTGACCTGAAACGCACCTGAGGAGAACATTGGAGACCAGGACCCAGACCAGGACCCAGACCAGGACCCAGACCAGACCCAGACCAGCACACGGACAAATACACAGACCAGCACACAGAGCAGTCATCATCCACCATGAAGAACTAACCACTAGTTTAACCACGTTATACTTGTTGAGGACATCCACACATCTGAACATGTAACGCCTCGTTTGGGTCCATCACACTAAAACAAACACACACACACAGTTGTCATGGTAACGGCACCATTGTCATTGTAACGTCACTCGCGCCGTTGTCATGGTAACGCTAAACGGCACTGTTATATTCCCGCCCCGTCCGTCAGCGCCCCAGTTCCTCCCCTGTCCCCAGCGGCCCCATTTCTGGGCCCGAGACCGGTGATTGTTCTCGGTCCAGGACCGAGACTCCTTCTGTTCTTGAGTCTTTAGAAGTCACAGAGTTTATTGATGCCTGATGTTTTGGTCTAGCTGGGTCCAGAAGAGGCGATCCATCAACCTGGAACTGTCCTAGCTGAGTCCAGAAGAGACTTACATCCATCCAACCTGAACTGGTTTGTTTGCTTCATTGGTATTGATCCTAACTTTTACCAACTCACTCAGACTGGTCTTTATCCCAAACCACCAGAAATGGTTCCAAAGGCCCTTGTGTGACTGTTGTCAACCATTTCTTTATATCTATCTCTGTGACCCTATTGGATCATTGCTTGTTATTTAATTTGGGAAGTTGTAATCATATTCCCGTGAGAGAAAAGCAGTTGGACTTCCTATGAACAGCTTTGATATACCCTGGCTCCAACCACTAAGACTTATAGGTCTGTATCCTTGGTATCCTTAGATTCAACCATTCAACCAAAGACTCCTATGTTCCTTATCCTCAGAGTCTTGACTCCAACCAAAGACTTCTATGTCCCCATCTCAACTTCTATGTGACTCCAACCAAAGAACTTATGTCTTTATCCTCAGAGTCTTGACTCCAAACCAAAGACTCCTATGTCCTTATCCTCAGAGTCTTGACTCCAACCAAAGACTCCTATATCCTTAACCTCAGAGTCTTGACTCAAACCAAAGACTCCTAGGTCCTTATCCTCAGAGTCTGACTCCAACCAAAGACCCTAGGTCCTTATCCTCAGTCTTTGTCTTGAGCCAACCAGCAAAGAATTATGTCCTTATCCTCAGAGTCTTGACTTGTCTCAGAGTCGGCTCCAACCAAAGACTCCTATGTCCTTATCCTCCGAGTCTTGGCTCAGCAAAGACTCCTATGTCGCTATCCTCCAGAGTCTTGGCTCAACCAAGAACTCCTGGTCCTTATCCTCAGAGTCTTGACTCCAACCAAAGACTCCTAGGTCTCATATCCTCCAGTCTTGACTCAGCCGAGACTCCTATGTCATATCCTCAAGTCTTGACTCAAACCAAAGACTCCTTTCTGCCCTCCTGGTAGACAGATCAGATCCCTCCTGTTGTTTTTTTTCCCTCCCCTTTTCCACATTTCTTGAATCGGGTTTTCGGGCTTATGTTCAGCTAAATATTTACATTCAGCTCAAGACTTCTGGACCTTGGACACATTGGACATTGGGACATTTGGAGAAAAGTCAATCAACAATATGCCTGACTTTCCAGAGGCCTGGTTGGTGCCTGATGGTGTTTTCGCAGAGGCCTGGTTGGATGGTTACATGGGTATTTAAGGAGCTGCCTTGTTACAGTGAGGGAGCTGCCTGGATTTCATTTTCATTGCTTTGGGACTTTGGACTTGACTATTTTATCACCGTGGGTGAAATTCAGCCTGTTGGTACATTTACACTTGAGGAGAAACATGGGGCTCCAAACCCTCTGTCAGCTCCCAACCCAGCTGTTCCTACTTAGTGGTCCGGAAAGTATCAGTATGACTAATACATGGCTCTGAGGCTTCCATGAATTTGCTTTAGAGAGCAGCAGTCAGCCTCCTCTGCCAGGATAGATGTCGGCATAGATCCGCTCTGCTCTGCTGAAGTATTCTTCTGGCTGACTCACCCAACGCCGTGTTATGCGGAGCTTACCCACCAATCAACTCCAACAGAACTGATCAAATAAGGTGCCGGGATTCCTGGACCGGGTTGGGCTCCGGCTTGGGGTTCCATGACTTTTGTTCCCCAACGCTGTTGGACTGGGGAGCGCTGGTGCTCTCCATGATCTTTGGAGATCATCCTGATGAGCTCCACTGGAGCCGACTGACTATCCCGATTCACGCCAACTTGTTCCGCCGAGTGTTTGGCGAAGAAAAAGCTTCAGGCGCATCCAGGGGACACGATGACTGGAGTACGTGAAGCGCCATGAATGCAATATAGAATGACCATGTACTGCCGGCTCAGATGGAAATCCAGGTGCTGGAGACGCAGCTGAGCAGCTGAGCAACCATCATCACACGGTGCTCCAAGAACTCGCTCGCTAAGGATTGACGGACGACGGGCAGATAGGGGAGCCGGGGTTCAAGATCTAAGGTCAAAGGGAGCCTCCTTCCACGTCCACAGATGCTGATCCACGAGGCTCGCTGAACTCTCTCAGATTCCAAGATTCAGAACCATGGACTCCGCGTCCACATCATCGGAGCCGCCATCAGCGACGTACTACCGCACGGACCTGGACGCATGCTGGAGGCCTATACAGGGCTCACCTGACCAGCACCACACTGGATGGTAAATTACAATCCATATTGCCTTGCACACACATGTTATGAAGATATGACCACATGTTATATAGAAAACAATGCAAAAAGAATTGTAAAAGACATGAAAAAGAATTTTTAATCCAGCGATCCTACTGTTATATATTCGTCCTTGTGTGAAGGAGCCATTCATCATGAACAACGTGTTCTCTAGAATATGATGAGGTTTCTAAAAGAGTCATTTTGTAAACATCAAGGCGACAAACCTGAACCTCTCACATCAACCATCTAACCGCATTTCGCTTCAGCCCGACTCGCTCAACTTCAGCTCTATGGGCGGTTCCCTGGACTCGCTCCCGCTTACGGATATAGCGCGTATACCCTGCACTGCACACGCACACGCAACCAGCTAGTTGGTTCTGAATGCATCTCACACAGATGAAGCGTGTGAAGTGCGATTACATTCAAATAAGCGACGATTCCAGTGACTTAATGTGGTCCTTAATTCAGCATTTACACTTAATGGTAAATAGGTGAAACAGATGTCATGTTTTTACACAGGTATGTACGCCCACACATCTACATCCATAAGTTATAAGGCCAGTTATGTAACACATACGTAGTATTTAACATTAACTAACTAACCCACTTAAACATGATCTGTTCCTAAGTTTGTTTGAGGAAAGTACAAACTAAATAAATCTCGTCCTACGTCGTGGAGGTTGAAGTTCAGTTTCCTGTGAAGATACATTTATTTTGAAACACGCGACAAAATGAAATGAGCTGGAACTTTATTTTGAAGGGACAAGATGAAATTAGCTGTAGCTTAACTTTATTTTGAAGGGACACTATGAATGATGAGCTGCTGGAACTTTATTTTGAAGGAAACAATGAAATGAGCTGGAACTTTATTTTGAAGAGAAACGATGAAATGAGCTGGAACTTTTATTTTGAAGGGGCACTGAAATGAGCTGGAGCTTTATTTTGAAGGGACACTATGAAATGAGCTTTATTTTTGGAAACAATTAAATGAACTGAACAAATGAGAACTTTATTTTGAAGAGAAACAATGTAATGAGCTGAAACTTTATTTTGAATGGACACTAGATGAAATTAGCTGGAACTTTATTTTGAAGGACACTAATGGAACTTTATTTTGAATAGACACTATGGAATGAGCTGGAAGAAATTGTCCTGCAGAGATAGATAATTTCGGCTGCTTTATTTAATCTTAAACTAATCTGACATGAGACAGAAGGAGAGGAGTGAGTGATGATTGTGACCTGTGACCTGTGACCTGTGACCTGTGCAGGATGTGATGAGTCATCAATAAGACACTAAGCTATGGCATAAAAAAAAAGACATTTATTTACAACTAGATATTTTGCATTTTGAGTGATTTCAACATTTCTGTAAAAGATGATCATGTCCGCGTGTCACGTCACGCGGACCCGATGAGTATTAAAGACATGCACATATCTACACGCTCCGTCACCAAAATAGATCTGATTACAAAAAGATAGTGGTATAAACATCTGGAGCTCAGGTCACCCTCAGGGAGTGATCCGGGGTTAGAGACGCTGCTAACGTTTAAACATAGAGTCAAAGAGAACAGAAGAGCTTCAGCCCGTGGCCTTGCAGAAATAAATACAGATATTTGGATTAGCTGATTGAGGCGGAGCTTAAACAAAATGGCCACTGTGGGACGTCAACGGAGAGGAAACGATGGTCGGAATGAGATTCAAGCCAACCTGTGTGGAGGAGCATGTCGAGGACACGACCGAGACATCAAAGGAACTCCAGCGACCAATGGGTGAGCAGCGATATGGACCCGGTCACCGGGGCTGCCCCCACGACCCGGAGAGCAACTGACCAACTGACACGGCCACAACCAAGACTGACTGACCCCATCAGAGCCCCCCCCAACCCTAAACCAGTCTACACACCAAGAAGCGTTCAATCACGAGTAAACATGCCCCCCCAACATCACTACTCACAAGTCCAAACACAACGACCCAGACCGACTCAAAATAAACCACGGTCCCAACCCAGAACCCCAGAACAAAGACCATAGACCAGAACCTCCATCAACCCTCCAGACCAGTCCTCTGTGTGTTTGTTGTTCAAGGTCGCCCTCCAGTGGTCGCATCAAGAAGGACACGTGAACAAAAACACACAAACACAGAGAGCGAGACGTGTAAAAGTGATACAAATAAGTTTAACGGGGTCTTTGTTGTTATAACTCTTCAGAAATTAAACACTTTTTGAGCCGACTGAGATTTATGAACCACTAACATAAAAAACACTGACAGAGACCCTGAAGGGGAAGAAATATTCACCAACATTCCTGCAGACTCAGACGTTTGACCAAGCACCGCGACGTCCTGAAGATGCTCTCGTTGACGTGTGTGTGTGTGTGTGTGTGTGTGTGTGTGTGTGTGTGTGTGGGCTGCAGAGCATCAACATGCAGAGGCAACGCGTCCCGAGACATTAAACATTAGCATATCTCTGGTCTTGAATCAGAAAGGTATACTTTCAGAAGAACGTCTTTATAAAATGCTGCCTTCCATCTGAGTCACCGTGGAGTGTGAGTGATCAGTGGAGCCACCGGGATGAAACCTGAAGAACGTTTGGGTCCAAATCCACGGGGACAATAAGCTCGAGCCAACCGGTTCGGCCCAGACAGTCCTCAGTTGGCCTGCGCCTCTGCTGGCCGCTACAGGTCGCTGCGACTCACAACACTACCAGCCGGGAACAAGTAACAGACACGTGACAACAAGACGGTCACATCAAGGAGATCCAATATCAAGAGCGTATTGCTGAAAAGACACTTTAATCAAATAACATTCACATATCAAAAAAGGAGAAAAAACACCCCGTGATGCGACCTCGAAGCCCTCTAGAGCAGCTTTAAAAAAAATCTATTTAAAATTAGTATCCATTAAAAAATCCTTTAAAAATAGTTATTTAATCAATATTCAATAAAACACAAGTGTAAGTTCATAAACTGAATTTTATAGTAGGCAATTTAATTAAATTATCCTAAAATAAAAACAACATATCAGGATGGTTTGACCCAACCTGGCTCACGCCACGGTCCGTCCGTCTGTCACTGCGCTCTAGACTCACATCATGACGTCGTGGTTGGAGCGCAGCTGAGAACACGGACACACACGGTGAGCATCTCACCAGCACACGTGAGCTCCGCTGCAGGCACAGGCCTCAGCCTCAGCTCACTTTCACCAACTTAGAGTGGTCAAACTTCTCCATAACTCTGGTTAAAGTCGTCATGTCTGTGACCTGTTTCTTTATTCTGGGGGATGTGTCTGTTTTTCAGAACTTCTTTGTTGTGTTTTTCGATGCAGTTCGGTCTCCTGCTGCTGCTCTTCTCTCCAGTTAGCTTCATGCTGTTAGCTCGTTAGCTTCATGCTGTTAGCTTCATGCTCTTAGCTCGTTAGCTTCATGCTCTTAGCTCGTTAGCTTCATGCTGTTAGCTGGTTAGCTTCATGCTGTTAGCTGGTTAGCTTCATGCTCTTAGCTTGTTAGCTTCATGCTCTTAGCTCGTTAGCTTCATGCTGTTAGCTGGTTAGCTTCATGCTGTTAGCTAGATAACTGCGGCAGGATTCGTGCTTCTTCCACGTGTCTGGAGCTCTGTAGATCCTCACCCGTTGTAGTCCAGAGAGTTTCAGTCCCAGGACTTTGGAACAACAGACAGGAAACTAAACAGCGCATGACTCACGGAGCATCCAGCTAACAGCTAACAGCAGACTCAGCTCTCTGGCTGAGGGAATCATTACAGTCTCTGATTGGCCGAGTTCAGTCACGTGAAATAAGAAACAATGTCATCGGCCAGGGCACAAATGTCTGCGCCCCAAGATTCACGTTTCATCCGCCAATGAGACGACGCCCTTGCCAAAAGGACTGTGAAAAGTTTGCTCGCTGCACACACACACATTAAGCCGGGGCCGTGGAATGGGGCGGGGCTTCTCTCAGTGATGAAGAGTGGCGATATGTTATTTTACACAACTGAGCTATAACGTTTTATGAAAGTAACAGCCAGCCTTGTAATTTACACATTCATTGTTTGTACAAAATACAGTTTATAACTTTTAATTGCACTAAACATTGTACTGATAACGGAAATATACCGAAATATGAACAACAATTAATTCCGTAGTTTTTGCATGTATTACTCTTTAACAATAAATGTTGTTACTGTTAAATGTACGGACTATTGTGCTGCAAATGGAAATATAACGTATTAGGAATATACCAGTCCTGTATTGTTTGCATTTATTATTTGCACTGCAAAAATAAAATCAAGTAAGATAAAATATCTTAAATTAAGGCAATCTATGCTTGTTTTTGACTGACAAGATATTTCTAGTGCAATAATTCTGATAAATATGTACTTGCCGTGCAAGTGTAATTACAAGCAGTGATTGAAAGTGACGGTATGAAAGTGACAGTGATTGAAAGTGACGTGTATGAAAGTGACAGTGATTGAAAGTGACAGTGTCTGTAAGTGACAATGTATGAAAGTGACAGTGATTGAAAGTGACAGTGTCTGTCACTTTCATACATTGTCGCTTACAGTGATTGAAAGTGACAGTGTCTGTAAATGACAGTGATTGAAAGTGACAGTGTCTGTAAGTGACGAGTGCAAAAGTGACGATAGTGTGTCAAGGTCCATTTAGCAGCCTGATGGCTCTCGGAAGAAACTGTTCTCCAGTCTTTGTGTGCGAGACCGAGACGACGGAGCGCCTTCCTGAGTCAGCGGGGTGAACAGTCTGAAGGCGGATGGTGGCAGTCCTTTAGGATCCTGCTAGTCTTCCTGAGGCATCGCAGGGTATGTCTCCTGCAGGGCTGGGAGCTCCCCCGATGATGAACTCCAGCCCTGACCACACTACGTAGGGCCTTGCGGTCCTGACCATACCACGAGGGCCTTGGGTCCTGACCACACTACGAGGGGCCTGGCGGTCCTGACCACACCACGTGGGGCCTTGCGGTCCTGACCACACTACGTGGGGCCTTGCGGTCCTGACCACACTACGTGGGGCCTGGCGGTCCTGACCACACCACGGGGCCTGGCGGTCCTGGGCTGTGCAGCTCCCGTACCACGGTGATGCACCCAGTCAGGATGCTTTCTTCGTGCATCTGTAGAAACTGGTGAGGATGACTGAGTCCATGCCAAACTTCTTCAGTCTCCTCAGGAAGAAGAGGCGCTTCGGGGCTTTGACCACCTTGTCTGTGTGAGCAGACCAGGTGAGGTCGTTACTGATGTTGACCCCCGAGGAACCTGAAGCAGCTGACCATCTCCACTGCAGAGCCGTTGATCTGCAGGGGGTGCGTGCTCCTCCACCTGCTGCCTCCTAAAGTCCACAATCATCTCCTTTGTCTTGCTGATGTGAGAGAGAGGCTATTGTCCTGACACCATGTAGTCAGGGTAGCAACCTCCTCTCTGTAGACTGACTCATCATTGCCAGTGATGAGGCCCACAATGGTTGTATCATCAGCAAACTGTACAATGAGGCTGGAGCTGTGCTGCATAGCTACACAGTCATGTGTGAACAAGGAGAATAGAATAGAATAGTACTTTTATTAATCCCCAAGGAAATTTTGCGAAAACAGAACAGGAGGGGGCCGAGCACAGGTACCCACCAGGGCACCTGTGTTGGTGATTACTATAGATGAGGTGCGGTCACCAATTCTCACCACCTGTGGCCTCCCTGTCAGGAAGTCGAAGACCCATTTGCATAGGGAGGTGCTTGGTCCCAGTTCTACGAGCTTCGAGACGAGTCTGGAGGGGATGATGGTATTGAATGCTGAACTGTAGTCAATGAACAGCATCCTCACATATGTATTCCCTTTGTCCGGGTGGGTGAGGGCGGTGTGCGTGGTCAGGGCTATGGCATCGTCTGTAGACCTGTTGGACCGGTATGGAAACTGCATAGGGTCCAGGGTGGGAGGGCAAGGAGCAGGTGAAGGATTTGACTAGCCGCTCAAAGCACTTCATGATCACCGAGGTCAGTGCTACCGGGCGGTAGTCATTCAAGCAGGTGACCTTGGTGTTCTTGGGCACAGGGACGATGGTGGTCCGTTTGAAGCATGTAGGGAGTACAGACAGGCTGAGGAGAGGTTGAAGATGTCGCTGAAGACCCCGCTAGCTGGTCAGCGCAACCCCTGAGGGCCCTACCTGATATGCCATCCGGCCAGGTGCCTTATGAGGTTGATCTTATTGAAGCAGCGCTTCACCTCGGCTTCAGTTATAGTAGGCACACCACTGGATGGGCTTTCAGGTAGCTCCGCTGCAGGGGGGTCACTGACACTCTCAAAACGAGCGTAAAAAGCATCAGAATCAGAATCAGAATCAGCTTTAATGGCCATGAAAGTTTTCACATACATGGAATTTGTCTCCGGTTCCACTTTGCTCTCTCATATATACACAATATACATTAAACTAGATAAATATAAAAAAAGATTCAAAAAGACATTAAAGGCAGTAGTTAAAAAAGTGCAGATAGTGCAGATGGAGAGTCTGATCAACTGTTCATTTAGCTCGTCTGGAAGAAGGACAGAGGACTGGGTCTCACTGCAGCCCCTCCCCTTGTAGTCTGATTTGGCTCTTAATCCACTCCACATGTGTCTGGGGTCGGAGCCATGGAAGCTGGACTCCACCTTGCTTCTGTATGTCCTCTTTGCAGATTTGATGGCCTTCAAAAGGTTGTATCTGGACTTCCTGTACTGATCAGGATCCCTGGAGTTAAAGGCAGCCGACCGGGCTCTAAGGTGGGTCCGGACTGCAGCATCAACCCAGGGCTTCTGATAAGGAAACACCGGACAGCCTTCTTCGGGACGATGTCCTCAATGCAGTACTGGATGTAACTGGAAACAGTGTCTGCGTACTCATTAATATCCCCATCTGCTGCTTCCCGAAACATCAGCCAGTCAGTGGTGTCAAAACAGTCCTGGAGAGTCGCCACACTCTCGTCACTCCATTGATGGACTGTCCTCTTAACCGGTCTGACCTGTTTTAGCTTTTGTCTATATGCGGGGAGCAGCAGAATGGAGGTGTGATCTGCTTTACCAAAAGCAGGGCGGGGGAGGGGTTTGTAACAGTGTTGTGTGATGTTACCATGACATTGGTGTAGTGTGACGTTGCCAAGTAAGTATAAAGTGCTTAAAATAGTGGTTAGTTCTTCATGGTGGATGAATACTGTGACATTACCATGACAACGGTGACGTTACCATTACAACGTTGCCCAGTGAAAAACACAGTACAACTGTATAATATATTACATTACATTAGCAGACGCTTTTATCCAGAGCGACTTACAATAAGTGCATTTCAACCTAGAGTACAAACTAAGAACAACAAGAATACAGAAAGTAACATTACCTCATCATAGTCAAACTACAAAAGTACCATAATAAGAGCCATTCAAGTGCAAGTCTGTGTTTAATCCAGATATAGTCTAAAGGTGCGGAAGATGTAGAGACTTTCTGCTCTCCTGATGTCAGTGGGGAGCTCGTTCCACCAATCAGGAGCCAGGACAGCAAACAGTCTGATGTAGAGTGATTAGCTCGAGGTGACGGAGTCACAAGTCGGTTGGCTGTTGGGCGGAAAGCGAACGTGCGGGTGTACACGGTGTGACCACATCCCGGATGTAGACGGGCCCGATCCGTTCAGAGCACGGTACCAGAACCAATGTTCTGAAGCGGATGCTGCTCCACCAGTAGCCAGTGAAGAGGCGGAGGGGAGTGGTGTGGGTGAACCTCGGGAGGCTGAAGACCAGTCGAGCTGCTGCATTCTGGATGAGCTGCAGAGACCGGATGGCCTTAGCAGGTAGACCAGCCAGAAGGGAGTTGCAGTAGTCGTGGCGCGAAATGACCAGAACCTGGACCAGAACCTGCGCCACCTTCTGGGTAAGAAGAGGTCGTATTCTCCTGATGTTGTGCAGCATGTACCTACAGGAACGCGATGTTGCAGCGATGTTGGCCGTCAGGGAGAGTTGACTGTCTAGCGTCACCCCGAGGCTCCTGGCAGTCAGGGTAGGGGCCAACACGGAGCTGTTGAAGGTGGTGGTCAGGTCGTGAGTGGGGGAACCTTTCCCTGGAAGGAACAGTAGCTCAGTCTTGTCAGGGTTGATCTTCAGGTGGTGTGCAGACATCCACTGAGAGATGTCGGTCAGACAGGCAGAGATTCGCGCGCCGCCACCTGTGTTTCGGACGGTGGGGAAGGAGAAGATCAGTTGGGTGTCATCGGCATAGCTGTGGTAGGAGAAGCCATGCGAACGAATGACAGAGCCGAGAGAATTGGTGTACAGAGAGAAGAGGAGTGGACCCAGGACGGAGCCTTGAGGAACCCCAGTAGTGAGAGGACAAGGATCAGATACAGATCCTCTCCAAGTTACCCGGTAAGTGCGGTCGGTGAGGTAGGAAGAGAAAAGAGCGAGTGCTGTGCCTGAGATCCCAGGTCCTGAAGAGAAGAGAGAAGGATCTGGTGGTTCACGGTGTCAAATGCAGCAGAAAGGTCTAGAAGGATAAGGACAGAGGAGAGAGAGAGGCTGCTCTAGCAGAGTGAAGGATAAGGACAGAGGAGAGAGGCTGCTCTAGCAGAGTGAAGCTGCTCAGAGACAGCAAGGAGGGCCGTCTCTGTTGAGTGGCCGGCCTTGAATCCAGACTGGTGGGGGTCAAGAAGGTTGTTGCTGTGGAGATAGGAGGACACTTGGTTAAAGATAGCTCGCTCCAGAGTTTTGGAAAGAAAGGAAAGAGAGACCGGTCTGTAGTGGCTGACTTCAGACGGCTGGACGTGCTTTCTTCAGGAGAGGGTTGACTCCCGCCTCTTTCAGAGAGTTCGGCAAACAGCCAGTTGACAGGGAGCTGTTAATAAGATCGGTGAGAAAGCTCAGAAGGTCAGGAGCAACAGCCTGAAGGATGTGAGACAGGACGGGGTCAAGGGTCAGCTGGTCGGGAGCAGAGGTCACCAAGCTAAGAACTTGACTGGGAGACAGGGGGTAAACGAGAAAGAGGGGGATGAAGGAGTTGGTGTAGGTGAAGTGATAGAGGATGGATTAGTAAGGAGGAGCGTATGTCGTCTATCTTGTTTGTAAAGTAGTCGACAAAAAGGGAGGAAGGAGGAGGGGGACTCGGGGGATCAAGGAGGTTGGAAAAAGATAGAGAAGAGTTTTTGGGGTTAGACAAGCAAGGCTGAATTTTGGTCACGTAGAAAGAGCTTTTGGCTGCAGAGACAGAGGCAGAGAAGGAGGAGAGAAGAGATTGATAGCAGAGCAGCTCTTCCGCTTGATTCGATTTGCGCCATTTCCTTTCCGTCGCCATAAGTTGGCTCTCTCGCACGCACCGAGTCGGACAACCAGGGAGCCGGAGAGGATTTGCGAACCTGTCGCGTCTTAAAAGGACAAAGCGAATCAAGAGATGAAGACGGGGACGAGAGGAGAGTGTCTGCGGCAGAGTTAGGCTGCATGAGTGAGAATGAGTCAGTTGAGGGGAGAGCAGATAGGACAGAGGAGGCCAGAGAGGAGGGACAGAGGGTGCGAATGTTGGTTGGCGATACAGTTACAGAGTCTGTGGATACGGGTGGGTTATCAGTACCAGAGAGTGAGAGAGAGTAAGAGATGAAGTAGTGGTCAGAGACATGCAGAGGAGTTACAGTGAGGTCAGAGGTAGAGCAGTCTCTAGTAAAAATGTAATCAAGGTGGTTGCCAGCTTTGTGAGTAGGAGGGGAGGGACTAAGTGAGAGGTTAAAGGAAGACAGTAAGAGTACGAGATCACATGACTTCTCAGTCTGGATGTTCAAGTCACCAGAAGGATGAGCGGGGGGCCGTCCTCCCGGAAGTTGGACAGGAGGACGTCCAGCTCTTCCAAGAAGTCTACCAAAGAACCAGGAAGACGTAGAGAACAACAATGTGTAGCTGAACCGGATGAGTAACCGTCACCGCATGAAACTCAAAAGTCAGTGGGGTAAAAAGTGGAAGCGGGGAGAGAGAGAGAAACACCATTTGGGGGAGATGAGTAAATCTGTACCTCCACCCCGACCAGAGGGTCTGGGTGTGTGACTGAAGGAGAAGGCCGAGGAGAGAGCAGCTGGTAGACGTGTTGTCAGGTGAGATCAGCCAGAAATGAAGGCGGCCTTGCGGTTGGCAGACTGACAGGTCCAGAGGCTCCTGTGACGAGGTGCTGGGTGTGAGTAGAACGGGTAGAAGGAGAACAGAGGAGGGGTTCCGGTACGCGAATGAACGAGTCCTATAGTAACTACGAGTAGAAATATGCACAGGTATGGAAAACACACACATATTCACAAAATGGTGTAATACTCCGCCACCCACGAAGACTCCAACGAAAGACTCCTGTGTCTTTGTCCTCCGAGTCTTGACTCCAACGAAAGACTCCTGTGTCTTTGTCCTCCGAGTCTTGACTCCAACGAAAGACTCCTGTGTCTTTGTCCTCCGAGTCTTGACTCCAACGAAAGACTCCTGTGTCTTTGTCCTCCGAGTCTTGACTCCAACGAAAGACTCCTGTGTCTTTGTCCTCCGAGTCTTGACTCCAACGAAAGACTCCTGTGTCTTTGTCCTCTCCAACGAAAGACTCCTGTGTCTTTGTCCTCCGAGTCTTCGTCCGATGAGTCACACAATGCCTCAGCTGACGCCTGTAGACCCAATCCAGTTAAGAACAGTTTCCCTAATTACCTCCAGCCGTGTTAATCACCGGCCCTTTTTGTATTCAAATGACGCTCTATTGAAACCAGGTGATGAGCGATCGTCCAATCGCTGTAGCTTCCGCTCACAGTGGCTGGAAACACTTCTCACCCAAAACAAATCTTGAACAACACAGACTGACAATCTAGGAGCTTAAAAACAGGAGATACAACAGTAATTTAGCAGATTTAACTCATTTAAAGAAGATACTTAACAGGATCAAAGAAGTCGGTAGTCGTTCCTCCAAGGTAGAAAATGCACACTGCAGATTCAGTCCCAAGAGTTTCTTATTTAAGGACACCTGAGGATACTGGGTACTTAGAGGATTGACGCTTGAAGGTTTTAATGATCAAATCTGTGATTTTACCCTTGCTTTTACTCATCAGTTCTGTTTTCATCCCACCAAAGAAAGTGCTTTTAGACTTGGAACGAGTTATCTTTTATTTCCTGTGGGGGTCCAAGTGGGAGCGCCTGAGAAGAAGCAAAATGAAAAAAACAAAGAAAAAAGGAGGAAAAGGAGTGCCGGACCTGCTGCTTTTTCTAGGAAGCAGATACACCGCACTACACATCACGGCTGCAACAGACCCATCCAGAAACCAAAAGACTGCAGGCATGACACGGTTCTGGATGGGGTCGTACCTCGAAAGGTTAAAACTTGTACCCAAAGACCTGAGGAAACATATATCCTTTAATCTACCACCAGCCTATGCTTTCATTCAGAATTTTTTAAAGAAATATGAACTTAAGCAGGAGTACTTAGAGACCCGAACAGGCTGACAAGAACTCGGACCAAACAGTATGAAGCCACACTGAGAATGAGACAAACAGGGTTTACATACACAGGCAAGGCGAGAGGTGATTGGACAACGGGGAACGAGACACAGGTGGACACAATGAAGGCGGGGCTTAGCAATCACACAGGAGGAAACAATCAGGACCAGGGCAGACAATCACAGGAGACAGACGACATAAGGACTTCAAAACAAGACATAAAACGAGACTCAAACTCCAGATCCTGACACGATCGTCATGTTGAATGAATACCAAGCGATTCCCATGTGGAGGTGGACACCGACACGCTGCCCATTTCTGGTTGATGACTGTGTCAGATTGTGGCCTCGGCTTAATGTGTTCAGAAGATTCTTCCTTCATCAGCGTGCTCAGATTTCAGGCTTTTGATTGTTCGCAGGGCTGTGTTTGGAGAGGAACACCAATGAGTTGAAGATAGTTCAGGCCAGCTTTTCCATTTGGCTGAGCCTTGTGCAATTGTGAAAAGAAAGAGAGAGAAGAATCTTCACTTAACTAGACTAAGGTGCGAGACATTGGACGGCTTGAGTGGGTGTGCTAAGCGGCATCCAATGCTATGCCCAATACAACTGCACCATGACAAGTGAGAAACGTCCCAGGAGGTTGTCTCTGGAAGCGAACAGTTGGGGGTCATCGCTTCTCGGCCTTTTGGCTAAGATCAAGTCTAGTATCTGTTCTTATCAGTTTAATATCTGATATATCCTCTATATGAGGATAACATATTAAGCAGATTTTTAGCAATTGGAGATGAGAAAGGAGCTTGCTTCGTTCACTCCACGCATTGACCCGGTATTGCAGTATTGCTGGGAACGGTGCACCCTTCAAACGCATTGTGTAAAACTAAACCCCGTAATCTTCTTACTGATTCCCCCTCTAATGAAAGGAAAACAAGTTGTCAAATCGGACGATATTGCCAATTTCACAACAAAGAGGACCATGTTGGAATGTAGTCTTCATTGTATGAAAATGGGTGTGGCTGTGGGCAAACCTTCTTTAAACATGTAAGTGGGTGTGGCTTGGGATCTGGAACACGTCACCCGAGGCTCACCATGAGATATCGGAGTGGGAGGTCTAGATTACTTTCTGATCTTGGCGGGAGGACAACACTTTGGTTTCTCTTCAAAACGCAAAAGTCTTTCGCCTTTTACTAAAGACTTCCGTGGAGAGGAACACCAATGAGTTGAACTTATTTTTGTCAGGCTCTGCCATTAGGCCGAGCCTTGAGGATTTGTGAAAAAAAATAAAAAACAGTGCTTGGGTTAGTGCACTCAGCCACTGCTATGCCAGATTGAAAGAACTGCTAGTGAGATGAGTCCAAAGGTCGCCCTCTGAAACCAAAGTGTGTCACCTTGTGGCCTTTGTTTTCTGGACTGTGATCTTTTGGATGAGCCAAACCTGATTCCCCTCACTGATATTTCCCCTTGTTTATGGAAGAAATGTGTCCTGAAGATTTCTCCATTATTAGCATTCTTGGATTTTGTGCTTTCCAATGGTTGCAAAGCTTTGTTTGCTTTCAGAGCAGGAGAAACCTCTTGCCAAGGGAGGTTGACGTCAAAGACACTGAACCATCTGTGTACCATGAGATGGAGTGCTGCGTCTAAGAATGCCCCCCCTGTCTCTGTCTGTTCCAACTCATACTTACCTGGCAGGGGAGATACTATGATCAAGAAGGTGGTTGAAGATGAAGATGCCCACAGCCACACCCATTTTCATATGATGAAGACTACATTCCAACATGGTCCTCTTTGTTGTCAAATTGGCAATATCGTCCAATTTGACGACTTAAGTCACATTTCTCATGTTCTTATGTTTGTCTTATGATAGTCTATATCTTATTTAGAAAAGCTTTGCTGAATAATTCAATTAGTTGTCAAAATGCGTCGGTATTGTGTGGCAAAAGCGTTGCGAACAAGCATCGCTAAACATGTTTCAAAGTGTAAATATCAGCTCAAGGTAACCAGTTTTTTCAGATCCCTTCAACCAGACTGTTCCCATGAAAACAAAAGAAATGTGACTTAATGGATCAATATATTAATTACTTGAGTACAGACCAATATATATCTGGTGGCGCAGCGCACAGACTGCGCGTCTTTGAGTACAGTCTACTTTTGCGTGAAAGAGATCGAAACCAGGTCAGGAGATATTTTAGTTTTTACTTTTTCCAAAATGTATTTTCATACGTGGCTATGATGCACTGTTCACTTATACAATTGTAATCGCCGAAATATATATGAACTGTGGCTTGAAGATCTCCAGCAGTATGTTTGTGACTGTGTGACGGGTCTGGTGGGCGAGACAGAGCCCCGGTGCAGACGTGAAGAGAACACAAAGTGCGCATGCGTCGGGAAACCAGTAGGTTTGAAAACCAGTAGGGGTGAAACACCGTTCGCCTCCTCATTGGCTTTTACCTGCGAAGGTTGTATTGCAGGTACAGTGACAAGGTAGTTGCTGTTAGCTCAAACCTTTGCTTCCCCACTGTTTCTTCAACACGGCTTCCCTGCTCTGCTTTGTTATGCCTCACTCTCAGTCAGTTTCTAAGTCGAAAATAATGATATAGTATCTCATAATAATGAGATGCTAAGTCATAATTATGAGATAGAAAGTCATAATTATGAGATACTAAGTCATAATTATGAGATAGTATCTCATAATTATGACTTACAGGATCTTAATTTTCTTATCACAGTGGCAGAAACGGGCTTCCATACAATCGTGAAAAGAAAGAGAGAGAACAATCTTCACTTAACTGAGTGGGTGTGCTAAGCGGCATCCAATGCTATGCCCAGTACAACTGCACCATGACAAGTGACAAAGGTCCCAGGAGGTTGTCTCTGGAAGCGAACCATTTGTGGTCATCGCTTCTCGGCCTTTTGGCTAAGATCAAGTGTAGTATCAAGTGGTGGAAGCAGAGAACTACGTCATAGTGAGTTCACGTTGACGGGGCAATGGCTGCTTACGAGCAGCAGATTCCAAAGGTTGGGCTGAGGTACACGCTACGGTTCCAGGCAAAGACAGAAGAGGACAAAGTGCGATCAAGAATTTTTTTTGGAAAAGAAGTCATCATCGGACAACTGCACTTGAAGATTGAGGAGGTTTGCTGCATCCAGTGGAACCAGCAGGAGAAAAGTTTTGATGTAACCCTGTTTGACGACTTCACCTACAGAAGAGTGGCTGAAGACTGCAGAAGAGAAGCCGGGGTGAGCCTTTATCCTGCTACACGGTCTTAAATCTCGACAGACCGAACTTCAGAGTTGTGTCAGTACACATGTACAACCCTTTTATTACTGATGAAGCCCTGTTCCATTTTTTGGGCCAGTATGGCGATGTGGTGACAAAAGCTCGGCACATTAAGGACCCCCTTGGATTCTGGACTGGGCGGCGTCAGTTTCAGGTGCTGTTGCATGAAGACCCGAATGGGCCAGATGGCCTAGCACACCCCCTGCCAATTTTAGCCTTGGGGTTGATCGTGGATACCTTTTCACTGTAGCCAACCAGCTTTTTGTAGGAAATGCAGGCAGTCCGCCATAAGGATCCAGGCTGTGCGGGAGATCGGTGTGGGTTCTGTGGGCAGACTGGACACTCAGTTAAGGACTGCACGGTGAAAAAACTTGCCATGGATGCGGTGAGTCCGGCCACCTGTTCCGGAGCTGTCCAAGTCGGAAGAGAACTTTTGCAGAGGTTGTCAAACCTATTGGTGTCCTTCATGGAGAAGGGGCGGGAAAATCGGGGCATGCCCAGGAGTGCCCATTACAAAGGGGAGCAGGTGTGATAACTGCAGAGAGTGGAGTTGGTGCAGTGCCTCGTGTAGAGCTCGAAGCAGATGTGGGGGCGCAAGAAACTGGCGACGGCGTGGGGCAGGGGGTTCCCGGACCCACACCTGTAGCAGTTTCCTCCTCACCAAAGCCAGGGGCGTACGGTCTCGCAGGTTTTCGGAGAACGTCACCAAACGGAGAATGGAGAGAATGGGGAGGGGGCGTGTAGCAAAAAATCAAAGAAGGAAAGCATGGATGGGCAGGCAAAAAAGGGAGGGTTTGAGGGTGGGACTGAAGACGGAGCAGGGCAGCAAAGGAGAGCTGCTGATGAAGAAGATGGTGGGGGCCCAGTTGAAAAGGTTGGGGAGGGTTTAGTACACGTTATGGGGGACGCAGTTGCTATGCTAACTGAAGAATTGAGGCTAGAGTTGGACCTCCCTTTGGGTCTGCCCATGCTGGAATCACCTTTGGGAGAAGACGCTTATGATGGGCCCGGAAGACCATCTAATTCGCCCAACACAGGGCCCTTTTCCTGGGCTGAAGAGATGGATAAGGACAATTTTGGCTCCTGAGGGTACTGGATTTTGATTTAGAACTCTTTACTTCTGTATTATGGGTTCAGTAAAAGTGATGTCTTTAAATGTAAGAGGAATGAGGGACTCAGTGAAAAGAAGGGTTGTTTATGATTTTGTGAACTCGCATCATACTGCAATTTGTTTTAT